>CACRXK020002136.1:0-26172 GCA_902702795.2 Paramuricea clavata
CCACTTTTTGTAAAGGCCAATATTGTAATTCATCCAAAAGTGAGAAAAAACTGGGGGGATGCAAGTTGCGAATATTTTTAAAGAAATCAACTGTCGTCATTAAATTGAAATAATTGCGTATTTGCGTTCATAGGCTATCCAGTATGTTATATGTACTGTTTAGTTTGGTGCAACGCTTCAGAATATCTTCAAGGAGAAGAAATGGACTAGCTTAGTAACCGCTGTTGACGCGGCAACTTCGCTAATCGCTAAATTTTCTTCTTTCCGGAATGAGGAAAAATTTGTCGAGTTTGTGCGCACTGCTGAATTCAAGGCAGTCGAATTCCACGTTGAACTGGATTCGTTTAAGCCTGGTTCACACGATGAAATAAGCATAAACATAAGAAAACGGAACCTTTGATGTGCATAAGCATAAACATAAGAAGAACAAATGTTGCGTTCTTCTTATGCTTACGTTTATGCACATCAAAGGTTCCGCTGCTTGTGGTTATGCTTATTTCATCGTGTGAACCAGGCTTTAGCCAGATCCCAGCAACAAACGCCGTAGAACGCTTCCAAGTCTAGCTGATGGACAAACATTGCTTGATGCATCATTAAGTCACCCCGTTGTCTCTTCAACTCAAAGCAACACAACAGTGTCAGCATGAGAAAGTAAATTTCGCACTGATTTTTACTATTGTCTTCTTGATTTGCTGCTGAGGGAGCTGAAGAGGCGATTTTCATTAAAATCTTGTGAAGTAATTGGCACAATTCTCAATCCAGCTCGTTGGAGTGATGATAATTAATATAGAAAAGGTGCGGAATTTGGCAAGAAGGTACATAATCCCAGAGAAAGCAAACTGTCGGGAATATTCCTTGTTCTGGGAGTCCAGATGCTTTCGCAGTTTGATGCAAGAGATGGAAGAACGCAAGAAGCAGGGGTGGAAAAACCCTTACTTTCCATTAATATTAAGAAGTTTGGTGAAAGTGAATAAGTGATTACGCTGCCTTTACCGAAACCTTCGCAGAATTCCAGAATGCGTCCACAATTCCAATTACAATAGCTTCATGCGAAAGACGCCACAGCAAAGTTAAAATTATCAACAATTACATGAGAGCAACCATGGGTGAAGATCGACTTGAGAGCTTGGTTCTTGCTGGTAGCGAAAGAGATGTAGCCGAAGATATTATAAAGTTGCATTCTCTTGTCGATACATTTGCTTTGAAGCCTATATAGAAAACTTCCACTATAATATATTCGTGTAATCTGAAAGTTAGATGCAAAGTTATATGAAAACGGAACACAAATTAGATTCCCGCGTTCGTGTAAATGTTGCATAATATGTGCATCGTTTTAAGGGGCTGGTCATTATTTATGGTGGGGGGTGGCACCGAAGAGAAATGTTTTTCATGGAAAAATATTTGCTGACCCAACCATTAAAAAGTCAAAAATTTGATTACCCAACCTCAAATATCAATTAAAAAATAAATACCCACCCCTGGCCAAAAACTTTACAAAAGGAAACCATTCAGTTGTGACACATGTCCTTTATCACTTCTGTGACATGAGTTTGATAACGGATTGTGAAATTTTCTGCCGTCTATAGTTTCATGTTGTCTTTGAAGACAACATTTGTCTCCCATGCAACAGATCGGAAAATGATCAAGATAGTGACTCTGATTGATTCACATATTGTATCGACATATGACTGTTGACATATGACTGTTGACATTGCTTTTTAGTCTCCAATATTTGAGTGAGTCATGCTTTGGAAATGAGAATAAGTTTTTATTACCCAACCCTTAAGTTGTTTTGTTTTTCATTTACCCAACCTTTTACTTACTCAACATTTTGTTTACCCAAGCTTTGCCACCCCTCGCCATAAATAATGACCGCTCCCTAAAAGGAAAGTGATTTTAAAATGCATTAAAGCATTTATCAACTTAATAACAAGTTCATAAAACTTTCTTTATCTATTATTAATTTGACCTGATATCAATCAGCAATATGATACCTTACTTCCCATCACCCCCTGCGTGAATAAATTAAAAGCTGGAATTGCCAATAGACCTTTCCCCTTATGAGTGAAATTTTGATCTAGACAAGTCTAGACAAAAATTTAATCACAGCTTGAAAGAGCATCACAAAATTAGAAATATTCCGAAGTTTCGTTGAAATATGTTGTAAAATGAGGATAATATAGCCCTGCGAAGTTTGCCGTTTTTCAGTCATTTTTGATAATCAGTTTGATCATCTGATTATCAATTTCCCATTTGTAATGCAAAATGACTGAAAAACGGCAAACTTCGCAAGGCTATATTATCCGCATTTTACAACATTTCGCCCGTCCACACGTAAACACGAAAACGGCGTTTTCGAAAACCTCCACTCTTGATAGCGTTTTCGAAAACCTCCGTTTTCGGTTGCCGAAAACGTCGTTTACGTGTGGACGCAACTGGGGATGAAGTGGAAAACATTAAACATGGAGAAAACCTATGAAATGATAGTCTACCCCCTCCCCCCTCCGGATCACATTTCATCCATAAAACGGAAAGAATGCATGGCTCAAATTATTGGGTGTAACGATGGACGAAATACCTGGAAGATGGGATAAAAAAGCTAGTAGAAGAATGTTTATATTCTAAGAGTTTGCACACATTACGGGCTCTCTATACACATCAATTGGATCTTCTCTTCAATAGTCTTATAGTCTCTCTTTTCACCTTTGCAGCCGAGGTTTGGGGTGGAGCATCGTACAACAAATACGTAAGTCAGATTGATGTTTATCAATCGTGCCTATAGGAATGGTTATACAAGCAACAGATCAAATTTTAAAGCAATAATATCGAACAGAGACAAGAAATTATGGTCAAGAATTATAAATGATGATAAGAATGCCTTACACAATCAGACAATCTTTTAACTAGCAAGTTAGGTCGACCTTTAAGACGGAGAGGTCATGACTTTGAACTACCAATTGTTAAAACTGAGAGGTTCAAAAACGCGTTTATAAATAGATGTCTTTTCAATTTTTTATAACCTATCTATATTCTTATACCTTAGTACTATTACTGTAGTAAATAATTGATGTAAATAACGTTAACTGTAACAATCTAATTGTAGTATTCTTAATATGTAAACTCAGACGTTTGTTTTGAGTATTCAAATAAAGACGTTTTCTATTATTATCTTATATAATTTTATTTTAAAAATACAATATTGTACTACTAATAATTCCTTAGTTAGCTAATGCTAGTTTACACAAGGTCTATACTATAAAATTAATTAGTAGTTGGTTAGTTCAAGAATTCAGGTCAGCAATGTACATGCATAATCCCTATCTATTGTTTAGAACGATCCAGTAATTCTTGATGCTCTTCACTTGATGCAGTTTGCTTGAAGCTGTCATTTGTTGTGAGAAAATATGTAACACCTCCATGTAGTACCAGAGCGACACCAAGACAGTTGACCAGAAGGGCCACAGGAGGAAGATTACCGTAAACGGATCTGCCAAAATGGAAGAAAATTGAACATGAACAACTGTATTTCTATGAAGTAAACTATTCTTATGTATGCTTTCATTGCTAATTTAGTCGCGGCCTATTGTTTGTAACAGCTGAATTAATGTCTGCAGTGTGTTGTGTTGTTGTGTGGTGTTGTTTGGTGCACTGTACTGTGCTACAATCCACTTCATGAATCGCACTGTACTGAAGACATTGCACTGTAATCTGTAATCTGTAATTTGTATGTGCTATACTATACTCCACTGAATTGTTCCATACTGTACTTTATTGTACTTTAATGTACTCCATTGTACTGTATTCAATTAAATCAACTGCATGAACTCTACTATGCTGTCTATAATGTATATTTAAATATACTGTACTGTGCTATATTGTATATACCCTTACTGTACTGTCTGTATTGTACTTACTATACTGTGCAAGCTGATTGAGTCGAATATTGCCGGAAACTATAATAAAAACTTTACTCTACATGATAAGGTACTTACCCTATTGTCCAAAGGGCCTTTTCAGTAATACCAGTCAAACAGGCTGCAATCGCCAGTAAGAATATGGCTGTACCAAAAAACACGTGTACTTTTAGATATGCTGCTCTGAGTGCATCAGGAAACTTAGGATACAGGAAGCCCAAGAATCCAAAAACAAGCTAAAAGGGAACAAAAAATTGACGATTAGGAAATAAATACATTTCGTGAGAATACGACTATACTTGTCTTTGTGTAACGTTTGTATTTCAGGACGAACCAAATAGAAAAGTTGCGCGCTTACCATTTAGTTGCGCGCTTACCATTTGGTTGGTCAGAGCAGCCATGGAGATTAGTATTTCCGTTTCTTATCTGAGCCAATTTTTCCCGAAATCTGGCCAAATTAAACTGGACCTCCTCCTGATTTGATCCAAATTTTCAGTCTTGTCAGACCACTGTCAAGGCTCATAATTTTTTATTCTATTTGACAATTCAATCGATCTGACCGGACCAATCTGACCATGTTAATGGAAAGCGCCCACTGTTTATTTTAATGGATCTTCAAGTTTCATTATGCTCAGCCAATGAGCATGCCGGGCTATTTGATTACATTAAAGGGTTTAAGATCCGCTTTCAAAAGATAAGAAGTAACCAGGGTAGAAGTAACCCAAGCGAATACATTTAAATCTGTTCAGGGCATTTACATTGCAAGGAAGTAAATGTTTTACTGACGTCAAACTACTTTGTTTTTACTGTGATCACGAATACATGTCTTTTGTAAACACGTAAGCAGCATGCAGGAATTAAGTAACTTAACTGCCAACTGTAACAAATGAATAAACGGAAAGTAGAGCTGTTTGGAGCCTGCATGCAGTCCTAGACTCCCAAAGGAAGTGACTGCACGAAGGCTAAGCTGTTTGATGTACATATGGAATTGAAAAAATGGGCAAGGAATGAAAATGAAATTGTCAGCAGATTTATTGAAGAAGCAAGTCAGTTTAGGGTCCAGGTGAGCAAAATTGAAGACAATGTTGCAAATACCGCCAAGCAGCTCAACAAAGATGTCTCAATTGTAGTGTAGATGCCTCCAATTTTGAAATGAAAAGGGAGAGAAGGCGAGAGAAAGAGCAAAAACGTAAGAGCAGGAAAAATCCACACGACATTAATCTGAAACACCCAGGTTTGCTCGAATGGCTATACGGAAGATGAAATTGAAGATATTATAAGTATTTATGGAGAGAAAGGAAGGAGGGTTATTAGTGGTGAATCACTTGTAAAAACTGATCAAAAGAGTATTTCACAAGTTAACTGTGGCGTTATCAGATTTAATTGAGCAGCAACTCTGCCCATCTGAGAACAATTAGAAATAAATTAGAAATAAATTAGGACTGTTGTTTGAACTGTGGCTAATTTTTAGGTCCAATGACCTTGGGTTTTTCTTTTAAATACTAACCACTAGGTACACTCAGGGTACTCCTTGAAAGGCACTTATTTTTTACCCACCCTTTGGCTTTGCAAGTGTAGGTGAAAAAATTAGTTTCCCACCCCATTCAATTCTAAGTTTTGAAGGATTTCTAAGAAATGTTTGAGGGAAGTGACTCACTGTCTAACACCGAGACAGTTCCCTGAACATTTCTTACAAATCCTTCAAAACATAGAATTTATCTAGTATGCAAAATTCCTACTATGATCACAGAAAATTTGACAGTGTAAACCAGCCTTAACAAACGCAAAACAAGTTTCATGTCACCCATTTATTCAGCCCTTGGATATGACGTCACAACACCTCGATATCATTGCGTCTAACACCGAGATAGTTCCCTCAATCATTTCTTACAAATCCTTCAAAACTTAGAATTTATCTAGTATGCAAAATTCCTACTATGATCACAGAACAAGTTTGACAGTGTAAACCAGCCTTAACAAACGCAAAACAAGTTTCATGTCACCCATTTATTCAGCCCTTGGATATGACGTCACAACACCTCGATATCATGGCGTTATTGCTTGATGTCCACCATTTCGGGTGGCAAATGTTAAATAATCTCCAATTTTACTTCGATTTTACTCCAAATGATTGCTTTTATTTAACAAGCTTAATAAGGTTAAGTTTAGATTAGAGTCAGATAAAGATTAGATTAGGGTTAGATTAACGGATTATGTTAGGGTTAAAACACGACCTGTAAGTTTATTAAACGGCTTCAAACCAGTAAACACGATTAAAAATTCAATAGATATACTGCCTTATTAGTATTATTTATATAAAGAATACTAATGAGGACACGACTACAATAGATACTGCCTTATTAGTATTGTTTATATAAAGAATACTAATTAGGAGTGTTTTATCAGGTTTAAAGCCACTGCACGTGACATATTATGGTTGACATGATTTGCCAATAAGCTTATGAATTATTAATGAGTGTTTGAATGTATTGATAATTTCTGACGTTTTTAACAATTTTCTCTTTTTGTAAATTCAAAGGTGGAGCTCATGCTGAAAATTTTGCTACATTTACGAAAATTACGGAAAAAGTTAACAAATATTTACGATTAATGGAATCAAGCTTTTAGAAAACAAAATAATGATTCATTAACGTGTTATCCACTAAAAATTTCATTAATGATCATCAGTCAAACTTGTGCATCATTGTTGGCCCGATAATACTGGATGGCCAAGCCTGATGCAACATCATCATCGTCCAACATAATAATGCTCAAACAAACCCAACAATGTTGCATATTACAATGTTGGACCCATATGTTGGACTGGTTTGAAGTGGCCTTAAAGTAAAAATGGGTTTTGAACTACAAATTACAGAATGCTGTAAATACTGATATACCTGACAGGCGAATAAAAGAAAAGATCCCATTCCAATCCAAGAATGCAAAGTGTACACTTGGTTAAAACCTTGTTTTGTGTGATAATCAAAACATGCCTTTAAACCAACACAACCAAAAACAAACGCAATCGCCTGGATAATCATGTGCAACCATTTCACCCACGCTTTGCTCTCTTTGCTGAACACTCGGAAAGCTATCATTGCTAAAACAACGACACAAAATATGTTTATTGGACAATGGCAATAAAAATGGCGTTTAGTGTAGATACTAAGATCTGACCTATAGGGACAACCTAAAGCAGTTAGACCTGAAGCTCTCATCGATCTATGGCCATGATTTCAACCAAGGATAAGAGAGCCTATGCCTGCAGCTAGATATCTAGTGTAACTGAACGCACCATGTCAGGCATCAGTTAGGTACTTCCCAACTGCTAGACTGGTAAGTACCAACCCTTTAGTGCAAACATGAAGAAAATCACAGGAAAAGGCTTATAGCTGAATTGATTTTATTATTTAAGACATTTAAACTTAGCCGTATGGCTTGGCAATTAAATAGTAGCCAGCATGCAGCCTCAACCCGAATTTTTTAAATCTCGAATTTTGGATATTTAATAAATTCGAGTTGAGGTCTTGAGGATGCACGCCGGCTATAAAACCACAGAGGCCCAGCTGGCTCTATTTGCAGAGCCTGGGCCTCCTGTGATTGAACAAACAGTGAATTCTGACTGGCACCTTAGTGGGATTTTTAGAACCGCATGGCCACAATTAAGAGAAAACTTGGTGAATATTTTTGGTTCACTAAATGTTCGTTACTGAAGCGTGTTATATCGCGGTGCAATGTCGGCAGAATACACTGCATGTAAAAACGGAGTGGTTAAAACAACCTGAGATAACGAATCAAATTGGTTATTTTAACCAATCTGTTTCTACGGTGTAACCAATACGTAAACATGACTATATAATTTTACTCATTTACTTTTTTGCAGATTTCAATGCATAAACTATCGTGAAACCATAAATCCGTAGCCTTGAAACGAAACCATTTTAAACTTGACCAATGGCGACCAATATATAATAACGAATTGAATTCGTCTGAATTAAATTCGACGTATGAAATGGGTCTTACAATGCTGCACCCTGCGTCATGGGGTGTGTATTTTATACAGGGGAAACTTTTAGAAAACGCCTCACTGATTGGCGCCGCTCGTATTGACGCACGAAAACGGAACATTCGCTGTTTTGAAAGTGTTTTACTTTAAATGTTTAGCATAAGAAATGTTCGGCTGCTGTTAAAAATAATTTCGAAGACATCGGTTATTAAAAGCATTGTTTGAAGGTCTTTGAATCTTTTGTCTTTCGATTCAGTCGTGTTCTCTTGTAGTTCTTTTCAGGAAGTATAATTCTAGTACTGATGTTGGCCAAGGCATGTCAGTCAGGGTGGTAAAACCCTTAAGTAAATTTCCTCCGAACAAATTTAGGATAAATGTATATTCATCCCCCCTCCCCCCTCCTGTGTTACTTTCCTGGTTTTTTTTGAGATTGGTTGAAGCAGGGTGGAAGTGGGTAATGTGAACCAGGCGAAGTGAGGCTATATAAGTTATACATTACAATCGGATGAACTTCTGTTGTTCATCGTCCAAAGCCTAAATTTTTTTAGGTGGGACGTTTTCTGACCAATTTACCGATTTTACGACCAAATGCTCTATTGATCAGAAATATACAGGCTATAAATCAAAATAGACTGGTCATTTTCAGCAACAAGGTCGGACAGGGTAAATAACACTAGACTGCATTTGACAAAATGAGCAGGGCCGTTGCTAGACACGATAAATGAGGGGGGGGGGGGGGGGTCTCTTTTATAGTTTCAATGCAATTATGAAGTGAGTTCATGTAATCAGATTTTAGAGTTACCGATCAAATTAAAATTCCTTTTTGTCGGGATTTTTCCGGATGAAAATGACATCATGTGCTATAATTGTACCAATGTGTGACATTGTATGGGGAAAATGCATATTAAATTAAATGACTGAATTGCATGAAGGAAATAATCAACCTCGTTCCCAGGGTCTCTCCCAAAGAAAGATCCTGGGTACGAGGTTGGGAAATAATAAGCAATTTTTGCAGTTAAAAATTTGCAGGCCATAATTCAAGAAATTCTGGGCACTTAAATACATCAAATTAAAGAACATTGCCATTGGCAGTGAAAATTTAGCTTGTCTCACTCTGAAAGAACTTTCAAAATAATTAATAAAGACTTTTATTTACAAGCTTTTCATATATGGCTTAATTTTTGAAATATTTTGGATTATTCAGGACATGCATAGCCATTTTACGTCACAAATAAATAAACACATTTACATTTATCCAAAATTCATTGGGAGAAAATCTATTGGAAGGTATAACCCCCCCCCCCCGCCCCTGATGTTAGTACAGCCAATATCAAAAGTAGAACAGTGGTTCCGGAAAATAGCTACAATACGTGCGATAGCTCTTGCACGCTTTCAGCTGGTAAATTTCGCAACAATGGACCATTTGCATTATAGACTAAATTTTGATCTAAACAAGTCTAGACAAAAATTCTATTACAGCTTGAAAGAGCATCACAAAATTAGTAATATTCCAAAGTTTCGTTGCGAAATGTTGTAAAATGCGGATAATATGGCCTTGCGAAGTTTGCCGTTTTTCCGTCATTTTGTATTACAAACGGGAAATTGACAGCCCCAAAGGGTATTGGGCTGAAAAACGGCAAATTTCGTAAGGCTATATTATCTGCATTTTACAACATTTCGCAACGAAACTTTGGAATATTACTAATTTTGCGATGCTCTTTCAAGCTGTAGTGAAATTTTTGTCTAGACTTGTTTAGATCAAAATTTAGTCTACAGGGTGTATCAAAAAAAGCGCAATCCTCGACTGAAATGTAAATTGCTAAACAAATAATAGACGAAAACGTTAAAGTTTACATTTATTTTAAAGCGTAGCCATTCAGCTTTCTAACAGTGGGTTGTTTCTTAAATTTGACTCATTGGTTCGCGGGTAATAATACTTTACGTTATTGCGATTGGAGATTAAAAAAATTGAGATGGAATAACAAATCGTTCTCATGAAAATAACTGATTTTTTCATTAAAACAAAAAAATGTTGCATTTTATTAAATGGATTGTAACAATAAGTATAATTACGGCTTTTCTTCCACCATTTTTAACTCAGTTTGAAACTTCAAATGCGATATAACTTTGGCTTGGACCATGCATCTAAGCTGACTGACATCAACTTGCTATAATTTCTGTTTACATTACATCGCATTTCGATGACACTCTGGCTCAGACACCAGAATGTTTTGACGATTTTTAGCATTCGTTTAGGATTTTCAAACAACCTGGTCTCTTTTAAAATACTTTTAATTTGTTCTTACGTGGTTTTCAGATGTAGTGACGACAACATTAAAGTTTAAAGAAGAAAATTCTAACATTTAAACCGACTAAACAATAACATAGTAAACTTGCATAATTAAACAGCAACTAAAAATGATAAGTTTTACTAAATCTTTTCCTGTGCAATTATTACTAGCATTGGAGACAAGGATAATAGTTTGTTTGAAAGAGAAAAGAACAGGCTTTGAAGTAAGCCTAAAAGCGTTTAACTAGAAATAGTATTTCGAATGTTATAAAGCACAAAAGATGAATTGCGTTTATTTTGATACACCCTGTATAATGCAAATGGTCCATTTATTCCAATAGGCAAATTTGGCAAAGGTTGTTTACATCGTTGCTACCCAATTCCCAATTTACGTCCACACTAAAACCCAGCGCATACTAGTACAAGTTGCACGCACACTTGCCATTCGTGACAAATTACGTGCGACAAAAATCCTAGTGTGCGGGGAAAATATTCAGGATTTTTGTCACTCGTGTCGTGAACAACAAATATCAAACATGAGTTTGATATTTTCTGCCATTCGTGACAAAAGTTTCTAGTGTGCGGCAAACAGCTCATCGCAACTTTTCACAGCAAAGAAGTGCGCATGTTGTTTTGGGGAATATCACGCATGCGCACTTTGCTGCGAAGAGTCAGCAATGAGCAACGATGAGCTGTTTGCTGCACACTAGAAATTTTTGTCACGAATAACAGAAAATATCAAACATGTTTGATATTTGTTGTTCACCGGACACGAGTGACAAAAATCCTAAACAAATATGAACAAATGTATGAACAAATGCTAAATGGCTGCCAAATTTGTCTATTAATTAGGGCTCTGTTCGATGCAGAGAAACATATACGTTTGCGGAAATACGTATATTGTGTATATGTGGGAAATCTCTAACTGAAATTCAAGACATGCAGGAGCGCGCGCGGTCTTCACTTCAATTAATTAAAGGACAATCACGAGGTTTTTATGGGTTTTTTTGTGTATCTATCTCACCTATTCTCCGACTCCATTGCTCTTAAGAGGTTTTGGAAATTATTATGTAATTTGTTGTCCGACTTAGATAAGGTTGATTACAATTATAGTACCCATTTTAATAACACTATTATATTTTGTGTCATATACAAGGTGTATATTACTATACTGCATGTGTATTAATTTTAAATTAAAAGAACTATAACCAGTTAACTTCACTTCGCGTGCGTAATTATTTAGATATTGCGTTTATCTATAAAATTTACACAGCAACATTCAATAAAAATCACTGAAGCTTTTAGCTGTCCAATTATACCTTTTTGTTTCCTTTAAACAATTAAAGGAAAATCACCAAATACGAATCAATCGAAATCGACTAGAAATTGCCGGCCGAAATCGCATTTTTCCACGTTCACTTAGGAATTGGATGCAAAAGTATTGAAAACATCCCATGTAGGTCTCTAACATGTTATATAATTGTTGATAGAGATTGTCACTTCGGCAAGCCATGCATTTTAGTGATTAACTGCTAGTTGGAAAGTGTGAGTTTCGTTAGAGGCGCCAGTGGAATCTTTTCGCACACTTTGAGGTGTTTGTTAGGGCAGTGTAACACTAATTTATACGATACAGAAACCATACAATAATGATTTGAGAATGTCATTTACCAGTCGAAAACTGCATAGTGGAGGTAGAAAACGTGCAGTTTTGAGGGTCTCCCAGGGATTTTTACTCCCAAAGTCTCAAGGGAGGTCTGTGGAGAATGTTCCTCTGTTTCCTTCTTCCCCACAACAATTTTACCATGTTCCCTCGTTCCCCCAGCTTACATGTTCCCTACTATTTTTGGCTTTGTTTGTTTCCGTGCTCCCATCGCAAAATATGCCAGCTTCCTTATTCCCTATGAGAGAACGTAAAAATCTTCTCAGTTGCTGAAGAAAAATCCTTGACAAAGTCCGTCATCCTCAGTAAAATCCGATGTCGATGTCTCTGGTTACACCTTAATAGTTGCGTCCTTAGTTGGTCATCTTTTAGATATGGGGTGGGGTTTAGCGCAATATTCCCGTTGGGCCACTAAATATTGGATACATATATCAACTGGAAACCTACTATGCAGGGGTTTAGTAAGATAGCTTAATAAAACTTCCAAATAGGCTGGAAACAAATTTAACCTAGGTATCATTGCTACCAGTTTCATTCTGCTCTGTCTAACGCCAAACCATTTTCCAGGTCAATTGCAAGTCAAGAGGAGAGTGCAAACGTAGAATGAGAAAACGTCTAAAAACTTGTCAGTATAGTTAAGACAGAGAAAATTTATAGATTGGGGCACATTGTGACTTGATATGCATGCATGTTTATCTGTGAATAAATTTTTAGTGGTTCATTTGCTCTTCAACCAAAAATGGGAACATGGTTTATATAAATTCAAATTGCAGCTTGCTGTTTGCCATTACTGAACTACATTTGCTTTGTGAAAAGGAATAAGCAAAAAAAGTCCACCCAGCCAGTCTGCTGTAGTCTCATAAAGGCCAATTTACACTACATACTACGCCTTTGTTTGCCTAAAACTGTCGCATGCAACCAGTGTTTACAACTTGCATAAGTTGTACTGTGTGAATGAGGCACACAACTCACCTAAGACAACGTAGGCGAGTTGTGTGCTTGATTTACACAGTACAACTCAAGTTGTAAGGACTGTAAGCAGGTTGCATGAGTGGGTTGCATGCGATAGTTTTAGGCAAAAGTTGTGTAGAGTAAATTAAGCTTTCTAACTGCATGGATGTATAGGCTGCAAGAGCGTTTCGGGTTTGTAAGGCTAGACTATTTCATTTCTTGGTTTACGGATCCACCGACCGTAAAAGAATTAAAATCTGGACAGTAAAAAATTGACTTATACACCTCAACTGTCTGACAAGAAAAGTTTAATTTCGTTTCATCGAAAGTAACCTCAATTAAATAGAAACCAATCTGATTTAGCCATAAACTTAGTCATGCAGCTTACTGACAATTTTTTTTGAAAACAAAATCAGCAAACCATACAAGAAATAGAAAAGGTGTATCCTAAAAAAATGGAGATAAAAATAATAAATCGAGAAAATAATGCTGTATATCAACTTATTTGAGTGATATATTGTAATATATACCTTGGCTGTTTAGAAAGATCATAGACACTATCATGAATACTGGATGATAGTTAAATTCTTTTCCTGAGCCATCCCAGGCAAAGCCACCGAGGTAATGTTTTGTCCAGACACCAACCATCACCAGTATGGCAATGCCAAGACATTCCATTAATATTACCAAAAGGAAGAATGTAAGTCTCTCGGGTTTCATGATTAATTCTTTTTACTCGCACGATAAAATTAGCAGCTAAAGAATACGCTTTACTCTTGAGGCAGACTCCAACGGCAACGACTGTCAGATTTTGTCAGCGAGAAGCTCATTACATACTAAAAAGCAGCGAAGTATAAACAGATTGAGGAAAAATTTTTTTCCCCTTCCTTGTGTCTATACTCTATAGCAATGATTTTCTTGAAACTCTTTAATCTCCATTCAGGCATTCAACCGTAGCCGGTCAATACAGCAGCAGAAATGTGACTGTCCTGATGCATATATCACAGTCAGGACAGGGATAAATTTAGGTTGTTATAGGCAGATGGAAAATAATTACAATATTCGAAAATAATTACGAGTATTCAAATTCTTTGTCAAAAATATAGACCTTGCTATAAAGTGCCCCTGTTAACTAGGAACGCCGCACGCCTTGAACGGGTGTAGAGCATCGTGTATAGAGAGAAAATGATAGAAATAAGTTAAATTGTATTGACAACGATACGATTTTAGGTTTAGCCAAAATTTTAATATTATTTAGAGCTAGCTAAAAGTCGATACATCCACAGTGTCACAGTGGGCTGTAAAGCACGCCATCCAGCTTGCTTACTTAAGCCCCGTTTACACGAGCAAATGTTATTTGACAAATTTCATTTGATCAAAAGCTAGCATGCTTGCTTTTGTTCAAATGCATTTGTCACAATAAATCTGTCACAAATTTATCATCTACACGAGCAAAATATCTTTGACATATGAAATTTGTCAAATAAAATTTGCTCGTGTAAACGAGGATGGGCTTTAGACTTAAGGTGGCTCCCTACAGTTCTCTAAAATTCTAGGTATTTTGGGTATCGTTCGCTTTGAACCGAATTTATATTAGATACACTTAAGACAAGGCAATATGATCATTTCCAGGAAAGTTCAGAAGCTGTGTGCTGTCCATTTATGAACAAATTAAAACAGTGTTTGTGTTGCCATGGCAACCATGACGTTTAATCTTTTGCACTTTTATTGTCTAATTTCACAATAAATTGACAATATCTATATTTTCCTTCGGTGAATTTTTCTGAAATTTTTTTAAATAAGTTTTCGAGATATTCGTGAATGACGGTTACAGAAAAAGTTATTTGTAGAATTTCTTAAAATTTGGATATGTTGTACCACTCGTCTTGTATAACAAAAATACAAAGTTTAAAAAAATTTCACCGAAGAAAACACGAGAAAATCACCGCTAAAATCGGCGTGGCCAGCATGAAAAAAAATCGACTCGACATGAGCACGATCTGCGCATGCGTGTAAATTGTAGCGTGTGATTTATAGTGATTTCAACTTTTTGGCTTACAATACATAAGAAAACAGATATTTCTGACTTGTTTGATATGAAAATAAAATATTAATCTTGAAAATACTAATAAAAAACACTATTGTAGGCATTGTATTATATCCAGTGTTAGTTTACATTTGTTTTTGTTGTTAAAATCGGTGTGAAAACTTTTCAAAACATCGAACTACAAGTTTAACTTTTCATATAAAACAACTCATAACTGTTTTATTTGATTTAGCAGATAAAACGATACCTGCGAATTGAATTGATTGACAGAACTTATATAAGTTTCGGCAACAGTTCACTACTGTTCAAGAGTTAATAGAAGACAGTATCATTTCAGTTTGACAGCTCGCAAAACAACAAGTTGAAAATTTTGAGCAATATGAAAGACAATACTGAACGTAAATACGTAAAAAATTTTTAATTTTAATTTATTTAATTTATAAACTTTGCCGATGAAACAGTACATTACATGACAGGACAAAAACAAACGTACATAATGAAATACAGTAGGTACATGACCACGGCTGGGTGACCGCAACGGATTTTACTACATCCCGGGCGTTCTTTGTCAGTGCCCGCGATCACAATTAGAATTACCAGCGGTTGAGTTCGCAACTCAATATTCAAACATTTTCAACCAGATAAAAAAAGATTAAAACTTTTTTAAAGCACTTTAGATTTTATACCGATCCCGAACACTAACCGGCCTAACTTTTAAGAGTTAAAAAAGGAAGGAAGAAAAAAATTACAAAAAATTGAGAAAAAGAGCTAAATCAGATAATAAATGTTCGGCATCGATCCCGACCCCGACTGCGTTTCACTTTCGGTACGCAGCGCCTTTACTGCTTGAGCTAACGACAAACTTGGTGAAAAAAACCGCAAACAAAAGTTTTTATATTGCTACAAAATACGAAATAACTCCCGTGTGTCCAGTCACTTGGTTATTTTTTATTTGAGCTGCTATAAATGTTACTAGCTCATATAAGATATGTGAAATTAGTGCTAAAACATAAACAGTTTTGTCAAAAAATTAAAAGGCAATATGTCTGGATCAAATAAACTGACTAGAAGCAAACTGATATCTTGAAATATAGATTAACATGCTGACAAACTGTTACAATTTAATCAAGTTATAAATTCACATCGAGTATTATATAATTTATATTTGGCTTTTAAGATGTTTTCTTTCAAACATTGTGATTTCAGGAAACACTCGATGTTATCATCATATACCGCTGATAATACTAATTGTGATCGCGGGCACTGACAAAGAACGCCCGGGATGTAGTAAAATCCAGGTTAGAATTAACGAAAAACAAACAAAGAATGTGAAGTTATTGTGAAAATATTTCACTTTTAACATTCAATTTGTCGGGAGCTCAAAAATCGCCATCTTGCTGCCCGTGCTTCCACATTGCTTTCATTATATAGTCTGCGCGCAGCCGCGCAGGGTAGTTAGTGGCAGTGGCGTAACGTTATATCAGGGGGCCCCCGGTTCAAAATTTTCGAAGGCCCCCCTAGTAGAAGTGCCAAAGGCACGAGTCGAGCGCCGTATATGCACGAATTTTCTAGGGGGTCCAAGGCATGCTCATCCGGAAAATTTTTGAATTTAGACTCTCTGAAATGCCATTTCCCGGACTTTGGGGAGAGATTTTACAGAATTCTGATGGTCATAAAACTACATTGTAACATATCAGAGGCCCTGACCAATGTTTTTGCTCTATTGCCTAAGCCTGGGGGCCCCCATTTAGGTTGGGGCCCCCGGGTTCTCACGGTCTGAGCCCATAGTAGTTACGCCACTGGTTAGTGGCTTACGTCTTCGCTGGTTGTTATACTTTAAAATAATTTTGTATATACCGAGAAATCAATATTCCGAGTATATAAATATATAAACTGGGATGTCACACTGATAGCTTGTTTACATTTCCTGGAGCATCATGAAATCTTATAATAATAATAATAATGGTATTTTAATAACACATCATCGCATGAAAATGAATTACAATGTGTTTTACAATTGATTTGAATGGGAATTACAATACTAAAAGTAACTATATTACAATGTATCATTAGATTATTAAATAAGAACTTATAACTAAGAACAATTATTTGTTTAAAACACTAATCATGCTAGGGAAAAAACTATTACTAAATCTATCAGTTCTACATTTAAAAGAAGCGAATTGTTTAAATTTCCTTAAATTATACACATGTTTGTTTTCACTGGTGAGAGTTAGATGGAAGAAAGACGACTGCCCAATGCAATATTTTTCATCGTCTTTTCGCAAAGTTCACCTCGACGTATATCCAGCCTAGGACACTGCAACATTTCTTGCGCTTCACCGTAGGATCGACCTGGCAGTATAATCCTCAGTGCACGTTTTTGAATTTTCTCGACTTGTTCAGACAGATACATAGGTAGACCACAATGCCATACCGTACAACAATATTCTAATGTAGATCTAATCAATGCATAATAAATTGTGATAAGGTCGTGCGGTGGAATCCCTCCCCGTCGTAGGACACGTAGGATATGCAGTCGCTTGGATGCTTTGGTAACAATCATCGAAATATGTTCGTTCCACTTAAGGTCATCCTGGATAATCAATCCAAGAACGTTATGCGACGATACACATTCTAAGATCTGGTCTTCAACACACAAGTGTGGTAGTTCAGGTTTGTTCCGAAAGAAACAAATTTGCATCTCTTTGCATTTCTTTGCGTTCAATTTCATCAGGTTATTAGATGCCCATGTAGCTATAGAAGTTAAATCAGACTGGACCACGGTGGTTTAACTCATTAGCTGGCAATGCGCCCTTCCCTTGCCCAACGCCAGAAGGTTTTACTCGTCAGTGGTATAGGGTACTGCCAGTAAATGGGTTAACAAACCTATCTGCCATGGCTCTTGTTAATTCATCAACACAGTAATGACCCCTACTTTACTATTTACCCTGTCCAACGCCAGACGATTTTTAATACTCAGTCAGTGTTAGGGTACTGTCAATAAATGGGTTAACAAGGATAACAATAATAGGATGTTTCTGAAGGACTCGTTCAACACCCTGTAGTTTGTCTTTTGCTGTCAAAGGCAGCATTAATGCCCTGTGGGTAACCTAGTATATGCAGAGAGGGGGGTTTGAACTAAATTTTATTAAGCGCATGGAATTGTGGTCGTGCACGCTTTCTATGCGCAGAACACAAATTTTAAACTCGCTTGAGTCTTCGAATTTTTATCGAATTTCTAAAGCTTTTTCAAGTCTAATGTTACGCAACTTACGCTTACATTTGTTTTGGACTTTGGCCACTATCAGTTCTATATTTTTATCAAGTTTTGGTTTCTTACTGTGATAAATCTGTGTATATAGTCTATATAATGTGGTAGATGCGCGGCCATCATGCGCCTAGCATTAAACAGACTTGATATGAAATCTGATCCTTAATTTCCTGTATGTCAATGAGACGCACATGTTTAATATATGTCACCTCATTCCCTTTAACCCCTGGTCTTTGCTTGCATGACTCTTGACACTTGCATGGCACTTGCTATTTCAATGTATATTGCTTCTTCTCAGTTCCATTCACAACTCACTAGACGCTGCGAGAAATCACTGTGCTTGATATAATTTGTGTTTTTTACTGTAGTTCTATTCGCTTTTAATGCCCGCAGCAATCCCTACCTTGCAGGTACCCTAGTGTAAAATCTATTCTAAAAGCCAATATAAAATAATATACACGATATAAAATCCTTCTTTTACCCTTGACACAGACCCTTGACCCCCATTTGAGTGGATATACGTCATGAGACTCAAGAAAGACTACGGGTTTGGTCTTTTTGTTCATCAATCATCACACTGTAGACTAAAATCTCTCGTATTTAATTAATAATTTACTAATTTAATAAAATACCGATTTGTAACCTATTAGGTTAAATTACATCAGTAAAAAGTCTCATTATACTACAATAGAATATCTAAATGCATAAAATTATTCATAACTTCAGTTGAAAAAGTTATAGAGTTCAAATTTAAAAATATTAAAAATATTAAAATTATGGTCTATTCATATGTGAAACCATCTGTGGAAAAAACGATTTCATAAATCTGTCCGTTTTACAACTATAGTTATTATAATCTCTTCCATAACGTGTATTATAGTTATGTTCAAGTTTAGGCGGTAAGAGGTCACCCAATTTGTCTCCATGTGCATTTTTAACAAAAAAACGTTCGCATAATAATCGCCGCCGATCTTTCAGTAAGGGTATACCAGTAATACTGCAAGCTTCTCTATAAGTAGCGAATGGCAAGACAATACGCAGAGCCCGCTTCTGGAGTTTTTCGACATCTTCACTTAGGTATTCTGTAATATTGAAGTGCCAAACTTGGCAGGCATATTCGAGTACTGGTCTGATAATGGTGCAGTATACCAAAATTAGAATGCTATTGTCGGCATTTGATCGTTTTAACAACCTTAGCATATAAAGGCGTTTTGCCGCTTTTTTTTTTAGAGCGTATTAAAGCGCGGGATATCTTTTTGAATTTTAGCATTGCGCTGTAACTGAGTAGAAATTAAGCCTTGTTGTTGTAATTCCAGGGCTACCAAACTGATTTTCCGTGAAACACTCTGTCGTCGTTAGTCCTACAGAGCAATAGTAAAGGATGAGAACAGACAACCGCAGACTGGTATGGGAAGATTGGTTGGCAATCGCCATTTATTTTGTTTTTACCATTGGTCTTGGTCTGGCGGTAAGTATTACGGCATTTTTTACATGAACAAGTGGACAACAACTGATCTGGTTGTTTGATTTCAAAGACTGAATGACTCTCTTGATTGATTTTATTGACTGTCGGATTGATTGATTAATTAACAAATTGATTGACTAGATTGGCAATTGATTGATTTCTTTTACTCAGTTGATTTGATTGACTAACATAATTGATTTCATTTACGAATTGATCGATTTGTTTGACATTGATTTAATTCGTTAATGATTTGATTTGATTAATTTAACTACCTGGGTTAACTTATTTTGGCTGATTGATGAGATTGGTTAATTGATTTGATTGACTGACTTTATTGATCTAATTAATTGACATAAATTTATCCGATAGATTTCGTTAATGAATTGGCTGACCTGATTGACTGGCTTGATCAATTTGATTGATTAATTGGTGACTCATTGAATAATCGATTGATTAATTATTCGACTGATTAATTAATTGGTTGAAAGAGAAATGATGAATTACTAAATGATTGATTAATTTATTGACTGATTAATCAATTGATTTAATGATATAGCAATTTCGTGACTGATCAATTGAATGATATATTAATTTATTGACTGACCAATTGATTGCTTAATTAATTAACCAATTAATGTAATTTATCGTTTGAATGATTTATTTATCGATTGTCTGATTAATTGCGTGATTAATTGGTTGATTAATTGATCGATTGAGCTCATTGATTGATGTATTCAGGTAAAATTTCGACGTAGACGAAGACAGGAATCGGCAGAGAGTTTTTTCTTAGCTGGTCGTTCTTTAGTCTGGTGGATGGTGGGGGGAAGCATCTTTGCAAGTAACATTGGTGGAACACATTTTATTGGTATTGCTGGTGATGGTGCCGCTACTGGCATAGCGGTCATCTGTTATGAATGGCAGGTATGGTAGTATTGAGGTGTTGGTGATGGTGTATTTACAAGGGTGGGTTGTAGCGAAGTAGTTGTAGTTCGCTACTGTAGCGAACAATTTTCAAGTGGCCAGTAGTTTTTGACTACTTTTTTAAAACAGTAGTTGTAGTTATAGCGAACTACATTTTGCCTAAAAGTAGCCAAGTAGTTGACTACTTTTCAAACAGCGAATCGCTATTCGCTACTTTTAAAATTGTTAGCAACTTGATAGAATAGCGTGATATTGAGACACGGTTTGCTTAAAATCAATACTCAATAGTCATTTTGCACTCCTGAACATTGTAGTGCTTACAAAAATGTTGCTTTGTGTTTACTATTGCTACTCGTAAGTCGATTTGTTATAGATTACATTACAGCCTGAGTTAGTAGATGCTCCAAATATAGTAAAACTAAAAAATATAGTGTAGCGAAATAGCGAAATAGTTCGCTACATTTTTTAAGCAGTAGCTGTAATCAGTTGCGAGCTACCTTTGTTCAAAAGTAGCAGTAGTTGTAGCTGACTACATATTTTTGAAGTAGCTGTAGTTATAGCGAACTACAAAAAATTTGTAGTCAACCCACCCTTGTGTATTTACCAGTAGTATTGGTGGTGCACATTTTATTGGTATTCCTAGTCATGGTACTGGCATAGCAGTAATTTTTGTTATGAATGGCAGGTTTAGTAGTATCGAGGTGTTGTTGGTATGAATGGTAGGTATGATGATATTGAGGCGTTTGTGGTGGTATATTTACCAGTAATGCTGATGGTTCCGTTAATGGATGATACTGTATGTATATGATTGAATATATAGGTTGACTAAAGAAATATCTTTATGAGCTTCATAGGAAGATTCAGCCTGAATTCTACCCATACAGGAAGTTTTAGCTCGACTGGTTAGCAATGGTCAAACATTTTGTCAAAAATCGGAGTAGATAGTCCCCTTAACTAAAACCAACTTACAATTGATCTAAACAACGCCCGAACGCTAATCTTGACTGAAAGTAAATACAAAAATTCTTTTCAGGCATCGTGGACTCTCTTAATCCTCGGATACTTTTTTGTTCCAGTTTATTTAAAATCTGGAGTAAGTAAGGACGTAAACTATTTATATTGCCTCTTCTTTTCATTTAAAGCCAGGCCATGTTACACGAGGCATTTTTTTATGCAAACGGTTGTAACAAGGTTGTTGTCAAACTGATATCAGGAAGTATTCGCACTGTTTGTTCCTAGTTGTTGTGACAAGTCTAAAACAAGCTTGTTATCGGACTTGTTGCAAGTCATCAGCCCTCACCAATCTAGTCAGAACATGACGATAACAGTCATAACACCATTGGTAACAGCTTGTTCTAGACTTGTCAGACACATCTAGGAACATAGTCAGTCAAGTATAACCATTTTTTTTATAACATGGCTCTGT
Source organism: Paramuricea clavata (assembly GCA_902702795.2). Classification (NCBI taxonomy): domain Eukaryota; kingdom Metazoa; phylum Cnidaria; class Anthozoa; order Malacalcyonacea; family Plexauridae; genus Paramuricea; species Paramuricea clavata. The sequence goes on from CACRXK020002136.1 coordinate 21,955, forward strand.
ATCTGAAATTGCATTTGCTCTTTCCACTAAAATTGCTTTGTAACATCGATTGCCGTAACTACATTTGCTAATTGCCCAAACGAAAGCCACGAAATATGTATTAATGTTAATACAATTTTTGTTTCAGATTTACACAATGCCTGAATATATGCAGAAACGTTATCAAAGTCAGTCCATCCGCACTATTTTGACATTTATAACCCTTGTGAGTTATGTCTTCACTAAAATCTCGGTAAGTCATTAGCCCTGCTAGGAATTTCAGGTAAATTGGTATTCAGACCGTTTTACTTTTGGTATACAGGGCCGGTGGTACGAAGGCCGCGGGATAGCACTGTCCATCGGGGCGGGCCGGTTATTCAAAGCATGATTATAGCGAAAACCGTGGGTTAAATTTAACCCATAGCTTTGATTTATTAATATATGTACGTCTGCTTATTTCAAAACTTTAGAAAATTAAACTTCCATCTGACAATCCAGACAAGATTTCCGAGAAAAAATTCCAAGTTCTTAACCATCTGCATGCTTTGAATTACACGTTAACCCAGATAGCGCCTTTGATCCTGCCTTCGTACAACCGGCTCCAGTATTTGTATTTTGGTAACCCCCTGCTAGGCCTGGAAAGTAGTACAGCAAAATTTACACACAATGGAACAGACAGATATAATAAACAAATGAAGAACGAAACAATTAAATAAACATGACGAATCATATAAAGCGAAATAATTGAAGAAATAAGAAAACACACCGACAAACTTGTATTCACACTTTCGTTTTCTTCCTTCAGATCGATATTTACGCTGGCAGTGTCTATTTTCGAGAAGCAACAGGATGGAATATTTATATATCAGCATTTGTTGTGCTGAGTATTACGGCTGTGTATGTGATTGTTGGTAAGGGCTCGTCCTTAATTATCTGCATTTTCACAAAAGCGTGCTTTTTTTAAACCCCCTGCCAACTATATTCACATATCTTTTTCGCATGCGAAGTTTTATGTGGAATTGAAACTCTTTCAAAACTGGTCAAACCAAATGGCAGTGTCACGAAAAAAGGAGAAATATATTTCAACCTTAATGCATGCAATGATAGTATAGCCAGCTGAGCATGCTACTATTAGTATTTATTATAGTACTAGTGTACCAATTTCCCTAACCAAGCATGAAATGGTGTATGCGTTCAGTATCATGAAGTCCCCCCCCCCCCTCCAGCCTCTTCCTCCCCCTTGCTGTGCAATCTTACAGATCAAATGAGACGTCTATATTCTAATAATTTTTAGGTGGTCTTGAAGCAGTTACATTTACAGATATTTTACAAGTCAGCATTATGCTTATTGGCGCTATAATACTCACGATATTAGGTAAGTGTATTCACACTTCTTTGCTATAAGTCCTTTGTTCGAACATCAAAGTCGCTTAATACTTATCCTAATTACATATTTCTAACAGACAGTGGCCTGTTGGCTCCTGTTCATCAGGGGAGCCCAGGGACGCCGGAACGATGTGAAGACCAGGGGGACAGATTTTCGTGAAAGGGCACTTTTGAATTGATATATACTAAGAGATGTTTGCAAAACATCGGGAGTTGAACTTCGCCTAATCATGTTTTCTATTTATTGGATGATAGGGATGTGAGGGGGTTCTCCGGCAGGCGATTGTGCTATTCTTGAAGCTCGATGACTGCATTTCTTGCGTTCTCTGAAGCAAATTCGTAAAAGAATTGCACTAACATTTCTGACAATTCGCTATTTCGCCAAGGCAATCCTTTAAATCGAAAGGGCACCTTTGCCCCCCTTGCCCCTCTCAAAATATATAGGTGGTGAGAGAATTTCGAATCATCCTATTAAGATGCCTTTATTTCAGTACTCATTTGGGCCAATTTTTACGTAGAATTGACAATTATGCCAAACTTCGTTTGTGAACCGTAATAACGAGTTTGTCAGTTGAACACAATTATACACAAATGTTGCAGCTTCTTGGCTAACATTTCTTTAAACAAAATTATTCCAGGTTTTATAGAGATCGGCGGTTTAGAAAAGTTGTGGGAGGAATACCCCAAATCATTTGGTCGTAATTGGCGAGCGATAGAGAATGTCACCGTCAATGGCACGATATCGGAGAGTCATGGTAATTCATCAAGTTGTTATGGTCTTACTCCATATTGGGGGAATATGTTCCGTCCTTTTGATGATCCGGACTTTCCATGGTTTGGCCTCTGGTTCGCTTTGCCCATTGTCGAGATTTGGTACTGGTGTACTGATCAGGTATAATATCAACCTTAAGACTTTTTTTGAAATCGGCAATAATTTTCCTTGAGAGAGCTTCGGATTGATAGGGAAGCAACTACCTAAACAATACAAGGGGAATTTCGACGTTCCCTTCGTCAGTTATGAGAGTTTTTGATTTTTTTAGGTTTGACAATATAAGTTATTAAAAATTAAAAGAAAATTCAGTGCGAGTGACAAATGCACTTAACTAGGTTTTTGCAAGAAAGACACGAAAATTGTTCAAGATGGTCAACCTCATGATTAAGATTAGAGAAAAACCTCTTAACTTTATGCTTTAATATACGCAGACGGGGAGCAATCGTTAAACACTTTCAGGTCATTTGGTAAAGAATTGAAAAGTAAAACACCACTATATGAGAGTTTGGTCTTGGAAAGATTAGATTTGACAGATGGTATTTTGAGATCAGTAACAGAGGAGCGAGTATGTACATCGTGCGATGCCCCAGAGAAACAAAACAACTCGCGCAGATCACTAGGAGATGAGCTGCGCAAGGTGCTTACAACGAGTAAAATTTTTCGCATCTTAATTAAGTTGTAGATGGGAATCCATTCCAGTTTGCGGAACAGATCAACAGAAGGAGTTGACACACTCTCGTCCAAAGCCAATGTATGAATAGCCGTGGTCGTCACGTTGCCGGCCACATCGTAAGTCTCTATTAAACTCCCGATGAAGAACCTTCGTTTTGCGTCCAGACCCATAATGCGTCTCTAGTATAAAAACGCTCATTATCTTTGTTTCATATCGTTTATTTGATTTTTGTGACTCCCTCCGTAGCTTTCTTATAAAAGGCAGCTTTTAGAATTAAGAATTAGATCCTTCGGTAAGATAAATCCGAGACTTTAAAGACCGTTGAGATGGACACACGACACAAACGTTGTCCAGGGTGGATATATGACACGAGAACAATATAAAGAATTATAAAAGCGACAAGGCAACCTTTCAGCTAAGGTTTACACGTCAGATGAGTGAAACCCTATTCTTCCCCAACAGGACCCTCTCATGACCTGAAGGTTCACTGGCATATTTTGTAGGTGATGGTTCAACGTGCTTTGGCAGCCAAGAGTGTTGTACACGCGAAAGGCGGGACAATATTTGCTGGATTTCTCAAGATATTGCCCATGTTTATTATGGTCCTCCCTGGAATGATCAGCCGAGTTTTATATAAAGATGATGTCGCATGTCCTGATGCTGAGAGCTGCGAGAGAGCGTGTGGAAATAAGTTAGGATGTTCAAACTTAGCTTATCCAAGGTAATTATGGTGATGATGATGAAGATGGTGCTGGTGATGATGAGGATGGTGGTAGTGATGATGAGGATGGTGGTAGTGATAATGAGGATGGTGGTTGTGATGATGAGGATGGTGATGGTGATGATTGTGATGATGATGATTATGATGGTGATTATGATGGTGGTGTAGTGATGCTGATAGTGGTACGGTGATGATGGTGATGGTGATAATGATGATGGTGGTCTTTTAGTTAAAGATTATGTTGCATGTTCTGATGCTGAGAGTCATAGCAGAGCGCAAGAAACTAAGTTTGGATGTTCGAACTTATCCAAGATAACTAATTATGGTAGTAGTGGTGACCATGATGGTGGTAATGACGATAGTGGTAATGGTTATGTTGATAGTGGTGGTGATTATGGGGAAGGTGGTGGTGAGGATGATGGTGGTGATGACGGTGCTGATGATGATGATGTGATGTTATATAACGATAGAATTGCGCGTCCTATGTTGAGAGCTTGACATAGCATGGGGAAATAAACCAGGATGTTCAAACTTAGCTTATCCAAGGTTATTCTGGTAGTGAAGATGGTGGTTTTGGCGATGTTGTTGTTGTTGTTGTTGTTGTTGTTGTTGTTGTTGTTGTTGTTGTCGTCGTTGTTGTCACTGTTGTTGTTGTTGTTGTTGTTGTTGTTGTTGTTGTTGTTGTTG
>CACRXK020002136.1:26209-45992 GCA_902702795.2 Paramuricea clavata
TGTTGTTGCCGTTGTTGTTGTTGTTGTTGTTGTTGTTGTTGTTGTTGTTGTTGTTGTTGTTGTTGTTGTTGTTGTTGTTGTTGTTGTTGTTGTTGTTGTTGTTGTTGTTGTTGTTGTTGTTGTTGTTGTTAATGATGATGGTGGTGATAGTGATGATGATGGTAATGATGATGATGATGACGCAGACATGTGATGATGACAAATATTCAAACTCTGTTTATCGTAGGTAATTACTAAACCATTTATCCGGGTATACAATCAATAAACTCAATTAATTTGCTACCACCTCTAGGTTGGTATTCAATCTGTTACCTACAGGGATGGTCGGAATAATGATGGCAGTAATGTTAGCGGCAGTAATGTCATCACTATCCTCAGTGTACAACAGTGCTAGTACAATATTTACTATAGATATATGGCAAAGAATACGACTAAGGGTAAATATACAATTCATTTGGTGCACCAAGAATGACCTCGCGCGAATGCAGTGAATTCACAACATTGGATAATTCTCATCCGTAGTTACTTCCGCCAGGAGATTATGTTTTTATCTGTGTTGGCATGTGTGTTTGTGTGTGTGTTGGTCCGTATAAAGATAAAGGCCCACACAGACCGGACGCGATTCGGCAACGCGACCCGAATTTTTAGTTTTCAAAAACAAATAAAACCATCAATGGATACAAATTTTACAAGATATGCAGACCAAATAGCTAAAATTGCTGAAGAGGTTCCGAATATTTGAAAAACATAGAAAAGTTAGTTAAATCATGTCATTGAAAATTGAAAATTCGCGTCGCGTTGCCTAATCGCGTCCAGTCTGTATGGACTTTAACCTAAAAAATATCAAACGTATTAATACGAAAATTTGTGGGACTAATGAACATTGCCCAAGAACAAATTGATTAAATTTTGGTTAAATTTGGATGAAAATTTGATGAGAAATTAGTACAAGTTTGTCTTGCTTTGCTGGGCAGAGTAAAGTGAATTAAGATAATTTGTATGATTCATCAAGTTCATTCTTTAGGCAAGTGACAGAGAAAAACTTATGGTTGGCCGAGCTATTGTCGCTGTTCTTGTGGTCCTGGGTCTCGTCTGGATGCCTTTGATTGAAAGTGAGAAAATATATATTGTTGTAAATCCCTTATTCGCAGAAGTCCATTTGCAAAAAAACCCTGAAAATCAGCTCAAGTCACCGAGACATTTGTCTGAAAATACTCTTGAGCAAACATTGGGGGGAGGGGTACATCCCCTTCACCCCCGGTCGCTACGGCCCTGAATGCATACCTTGCGAGAAAAAAAACGACATATCGAATCGAACGTCATATTCCGTATCTACTGTGCCCACCAATAACATAGACATATCTGCTTATATTTGTCAAGGGGGAGGCAGCGGAAAGCTATTTCGTTACATTCAAACAATCCAGTTTCTTCTTGGTTCTCCTATCATGGCCATATTCATCGTGGGATTGGTCTGGCCACGAGCCAATCAGCCTGGCGCTCTGGGAGGCTTTCTGATTGGCTTATTATTAGCAGCAGCGAGATTTGCTACGGAATATATCTATGCCAGTCCTGCATGTGGCGAGCTCGACACACGACCTGCTTTTGCTTCTATACACTATATGTACTTTGGTAAGTGTAAAAATATATACGATTTGAGGTTTGCCGTTAGCCATAGAAACGCGTCGTGCTATCAAACCTTTAGAAATGTTGTTTGTGATATTACTCTGAGTGTGCATCCACACCGGGCATTTCAGTTTGCCTGACCACGGTGGGAATCGAACCTGCAACTTTTGGGATACTAGTCCAATGCTCTACCAACTGAGCTACGAGGTCAAGTCGGTTCGAGTTGGTGATATTTCGGAACAGAGACTAGTTCCTTCGACACCAATGTATTCTAAGAACTCAGGTAGATTCGATTCCCACCGTGGTCAGGCAAACTTTTCAGCTTGCCCGGTGTAGATGCACACTCAGAGGAACATCAAAAAATAATTAATATCATATTCACCTGAGTACATAATACCAACACACACAGAATTGAAATCATCATACTTTAGAAATGTATTGTAGATGCAGGTATATTAGCATGCATAGCATGACCAGTTCCCATGCATGGTTAGCTTCGCCAATCGTAAGGTATCTAATAACGAAGGCTTTATTTTCTTCTCTAGGAATCATTCTGTTTGTTGTGACTGTGACAACCATCATCATATTAAGTCTCCTAACTAAACCGATCCCAAGAGAAGAACTGGATGGCTTAACATGGGTCACGTTAAAGAATAAGACTGCACTGGAAACTAAATATCAGCAAGGAATGAGTGATGTCTTCTCTTCTGACAAAGGTAAAAAAACATCAAAATATCTACTAGCACATTTTGCCTTTCTTTATTTTGCTTCACACAGTAGGCACAGCATCAAAGAAATTTCTCAAACATTAGTTTTGTGTTTACCATCGTTCTTCATTCCATTTCCCCCTATTTTTTTCGTGAATTTTCCACATTTTAGCTATCATTCTTAATTTTTAATCGGTATCACTCAAATATATTTTTTTCTTCCTATCCAAATCTATATTTTTCTTACTAGGGTTCAATATTTTGCCGACTACCTGATGACTGGGGGAATGTTACACCAATCACACACCCTTTTACAACCGCCCCTGAATTTCGGTGCAAAATTTGATGCTTACATATGCATTGAGCTATCTTTTTATTAAGTTTGCCCGTGCAAAGAGGATTAATGCTGGGTTACCCAGAAAATTTTAATCGGAGTGTTAATTTTTTGAGGCTTCATATGAACTTGTGACATTCTGTTATGGTGAAATTTGTTTTTCAGATGTTGAGTTAAAGAAGTACAAAGAATCAACGGAAAATACATTGGATGCAGACTTCACTGAGACATCAACTACAGCTCGTGATGTATTATTTGAAAGTCGTAAAGAGAAGTTATTACTGAATATATCTTCAGTGATTTTGCTGTTGGTTCTGCTTTTCTTATGGGTATGGTACCGGTGAACATCTGTGCTTCTTATATGCACTGACAGTGGCGTACCAAACGATCCATTTTCATACATTTTAGATTATGTAAATAGCTTACACTTGCATTTTATAGCTTTTAATTACGACCTTTACTGACCTTCACTGACTAGCAGGTAATAACAGGAATTGCACCATGTGTACCACAGGCGCCCCAGACGTGTATTACAGTAGTATATAGTAAAATTTGTAATGAATTTTATATTTTAAAATTATATTTACTTTCCTAATTTGATTGTATGTGATCGTCTTCAGCCATCTTCCCTTCGATAGGCTATGGTCGGAGGTATTTCTAAACCTCGCTATATATGACGTGGAGGGAAGAGGTCAGATCTTCTGCAAGTTTTATGCTTTAGAATTGAAGGAATTAAGAAAGCTGGCTTGAAACCATGCAAACAAAGATTTCAAAACTACGCGTTGCAGAGAAAATCTATGTGAAAAATTTCGACATTTTATAAATAACGACGGCAGCATATAATGGTGAAATATTTACAAGGCAATCAGAGGTGTTTGGAAGTCATCTCCGTTCTTCAGAACGCACAAGGTCATTGGCAGTTCATTGCTCTTCGTCCACGATTCCGAAGGGAATGTGAATGTGTGGATGATAGACTTTGCTAAAACAATGAAAGTTGAAGATGGCATCCAGCTTACCCATCGCGCCACGTGGCAAGAAGGCAATCACGAGGATGACTATCTCTTTGGATTTGATAATATACACGACAATAACCAATAATCAATACCAATAACCAACACTACACTTTTTAGCCTATGTGACGTTCTAATGTGGGATTAGGTGTTCCCATGCATTACGATGCAATTTTATGTCCTGTATCACGTTTAATGATACAAATAATGTTTTATATATTTTAACACAGGACAAATACGGACATTACACACAGAATACATAACATTTTGCGACACAATGTCAACAGATGACCTTTTTCATTACAAACCAGATGTGTTCAGTGATCAATTGTTATATACGTAGCGAGGATGAGAGTTGATATATATGCACTGCAGCAGGGCACATATTTTAAGTTCTAGATTAAAAAATAATTAAAAGGTGTTATGAGTGTTTCAACTGCGTTTCAACTTTAAAATACATGATAGAGTTGTGAAAGCAGTGAACTGGCAACTCTCATACACTCTCAGGTCTCTCAGTCCTCGTTTGATCTGTGCTTGTATAACATGATATCAAATGTCTTGAACTGTATTCATTCAATTACATGCAGAGTTCTATTATTGTATTGAACAGTGGTCACCTACGGTTGCCGCGAGGTATATTGAATAAACACATTTTCCACGTTTATGAAACCCACCTCCGGAGAGAGCAAGACAGAATATATACACTAACAGGTAAGGATTTGCTACGAAAATCATGTTTAACATTCATATATATGTATATATAGCCTATATATATATATATCTATATTGAAACGTGTATCATTCTTGCAACTTGCTTTTGTGCTCCGCTACACGAGTGAAATTTGATCCATCGCCCGATACGTTCGCTTTTAAAACTACGAAAATTTTATTCGAGACGAGAATGGTTTCATTTATTGATCATATAAGTTTTGCCTGGACTGGTGATTTTGATTCATTGAAGTTGTTAATCGCTGATGATCTGAAACTAGACGGCACTTGGGAACATCCCGGCGGCGACAAAAAGGTGTTTAAGTTTAATGACAGTTTGATCTCGTGGAGAAAAGGCAAAGGTCTCTTGCAGATTGAAGGCGACGAAATGGGTAAAGTGTATCAACATTTATGTAAAAAGATTTTGAATAGTCTACATTCAAGTGTTAAAAATGTAGTTAGCTCGGACATGTTATGCCAGACGAATGTAGATACCCCGCGGCAGTCGTTCTGTCCATGTGCTGATGTTGTTTTCGACTTTGAGGAACTAAAATCGGGTCAAGAAATCAACAGAGAAATTATACAAACTTTGTCTCAAACTGTTGAACAATTAGTTGAGTTTATGGGCCAGAGTAAAGGTGAAAAATCAGTTGAAAATGGGGGAAAGTTAGTTAAAAATCGAAATGGCAAACCTGCCACTGATATGCATATTTTAACTCACGCCCAAACAAAAGAAATTAATGAAACGACTAATCCCAACGCCCCCGACATTAGTATAATCGAGATATCTGATCAAAACAACGTTGGCGCGGCAAATCTAAATAACGCTGGAACCGATAATGTTTCAGAAGAAATTGCGGGTAGGAACGAAATACCCGCACCATACCAAGATAGGTTCCCCCGACACACAAAAAACCCTAAATCTCACGTTCCATGTCCCTTCTTACGCAGAAAGGGTCATTGCCTGAAGGGTTTGAAATGTGATTTCTCCCACGCTAAACCACAACAGTCCTTTCAACCATACCAACAACAATTTTTTCCACCCCCGTTTTACGGACAAACTCCGTATCATTTTCAAAGTCACCTAAATACTATGAGACACCCTTTTTTTTATCCCCATGTAAATTACCCTTATATGCCTCCCCTGATGGACAACCCAACAAGACCACCCAGTCATTATTAAACGAATCTGTTGAATTTCCAAATAACTGTACACTGCCATGTAAGCCCCTTACTACAGAACTCCATCAACTTAATACCACTACATTAAAACAGAGGATTAGTAATTTTATTCCAAAATTAATGGTGACTAATGTGAGATCTTTGGCCCCTAAAATAGACGAAGTCCGCGAATTCATGATGGAAAATGAGATAAACTTATCCTTTCTAACTGAAACTTGGCTCAATGACTCAATTACAGATAGCGTTGTAAGTATACCTGGGTTTACAATCATACGCAAAGATAGATCTATAAACAACCATGGCGGAATCTGTATTTATATCAGAGACGGTGATACGAAACTCAAAATCCTTTCAGAAATTTCATGTTGTTCCGAACACGAAATCTTATGGCTTCATTTAAAACCTAGACGACTTCCTCGTGAATTTTCCTCAATCATAGTTGCCGTCCTATACCACCCCCCCCAGTGCCGACGATTTCAGCATGCAGAGTCACTTATTTCAGACACTGAGCGAAGTCGAAGCAAAATTTTACAACTGCGGTATTATCATTGCTGGGGATTTCAATCGTCTTAATGTGAATCATATAATTAAGCATTTTCGGTTGAAACAAATAGTTAAATCACCAACTCGAGGCGAAGCAATACTTGATCTTATATTAACTAATATGCACGAGTTCTACAAGTCTCCGCAAATACTCCCTCCAATTGGATTATCTGATCACAACACAGTTGTAGTTTCACCCACTCACATTGTGAAGAAAGCAAAATCTACATTTGTATACAAACGAGACCTTCGTCAGAGTAAGAAAGATGCCATGGGGAGATTTTTACAATCAATCCTTTGGCCTGAAATTTTTGCTCAATCACAAAGCTGTGAAGATATGGCGAATTTTTTTTATGACATTGTAGCTATTGGTCTTGACCTCCTCATGCCAATTAAACGGATTAAGAAAATCTCCGCAGATGTTCCTTGGATGACCGATAAATTGAAAACATTTATAAAAAAAAGACAAGAAGCCTTTTTCAGTTACGGTCCAAAATCCAACTGCTTTAAATATTACCGAAATATTGTCAATCGCGAGAGAAAAGCGTGTAAATCAAAATACTATACGACCCAGGTTCACAGTAAAGAAAAAGATAACCCTAAAACTTGGTGGAGTGAAATCAAACGCCTAGGAGGAATGAAATCAATGAACAGCTCCCTAATAAATTTGATAAATATCGCTGGTTTTGAAGATATATCGGAACAAGAACTAGCAAACAGAATAAATACAGCTTTTCTTGAACCCTTATCAGAATATCAACTATCTTCACCGTTAGAGCGACTTAACTTAGAGGAAAACCCAGATTTCTTAGAAGTTTCTGAAGAAAGGGTTTTATCACAGCTACAAAAACTCAACCCCAGTAAAAGTGGTGGCCCTGACGAAGTGCCCAATTGGCTCTTGCGAGAGTATGCTGTAATCCTTGCCCTCCCAATTAGTCTACTCCTAAATGCATCCTACAAACAACAACGCCTACCTGCAATATGGAAACTTGCGAATGTTTCACCGCTGCCAAAAGTAAAAATAGTACAGGACCTGAAAAAAGAACTTAGGCCCATTTCTTTAACACCTAATATTTCGAAGGTTGCAGAGCATTTCGTTGTTAATGATTATGTGAAACCAGCTGTTTTGAAGAAAATTGACCCCAATCAGTATGGAGCAATCCCTAAATCATCGACGATTTTTGCTCTTCTTAGTATGGTGCATAACTGGACCTCCGGGCTTGACGGTACCGGTTCTACAACTAGAATCATTCTATTCGATTACCAAAAAGCTTTTGATCTAATTGATCACAGAATTTTGTTCAATAAACTACTTCAGTTAGATCTACCACGAAGTGTTATAAATTGGATTATTGATTTCTTAAGTAACAGATTCCAAAGAGTCAAACTTTCACAAGGATGTTTTTCAGATTGGGGTGCAGTACCTTCGGGCGTCCCTCAAGGCACCATTTTAGGTCCATGGCTCTTTTTAATCCTGATAAATGATTTATCTATCACAGATACTGACTTATGGAAATACGTGGACGATACGACAGTATCGGAAACAGTTGACAAAAACCAACAGAGTAGAGCACAGACAATTGCTAATGAGATGTCACAATGGTCCCAAAACAATAAAATGAAGCTGAATGAAGAGAAATGTAAGGAGCTCCGTATTTCCTTCTCAAAAGTCCCTCGTGATTTTAACCCGATACTTATTAACAATAAAAGTATTAGAGTCGTAAAATCCGTTAAACTTCTGGGCTTGTCATTCGATAATAACCTGACGTGGAATCTACATATCGAAGAGGTAGTTAAAAAAGTATCCAAACGAATCTATTACCTGATCCAACTCAAACGGGCCGGTATTCCTCGGAATGATCTGGTTCTATTTTATGTTACATGTATTCGATCTGTTATCGACTATGGTATCCCTGTCATTTACTATTCGTTGCCAAAATACTTGCGTTCCGAATTGGAAAGATTACAAAAAAGAGCTATTAGAATCATCTGTCCAAACACTAATTACGAAGACGCTTTAATTAGTTGTGGATTGGAGTCACTGTCTGTTCATCATGAAAATATTTGTACTAGTTTATTTCAAACAGTAGTTGCTGATGAAAATCATAAGTTACGAAGTTTACTGCCACCTACACATACTTCTTTTTATGATTTAAGAACCGATAGGAAATTTGAAATTCCTAGATGTAACACTAATCGTTTTCAAACTAGTTTTTTTGTGGCTTCGTGCCGCAAATCATTTATCTAATGCTATTGAAATGACCTAATATTTTTAATAATTTTAAATTTTTTAGTATATTAAAGTAATAAACATCTTGTATATATAATATTTATATGGAATGTCATCATAATGGCTTGATAAACTCTTTTTTATATTCTCGTAATTAGTTAAATTTACTTGTAAAAAAATTACGCAATTCAGCCTATGGCTGCGAAGTATTTTATTAAATCTATCTATCTATCTATCTTATCTATCTATCCATGGGAATGAAAATCATAGATTTGCGTCCACCGCCCGCATGCATGATCATGCCTCAAAAGCTACCGCCTAAAATTTTCATTATTTACAAAAAATCATTATTTTCACATATAAACCAAAACTCAATAAAATTGTATATTGATTACAATGAAATGAACAAATTGCATGCAGTACGTTAATTTGTCCTCACTTCTCATAGTATCCACATTCTATGAAATACCGAATTATATTTACCGAGTGCGGTAAATTATATTTACCGATAGTGCGGTATTCTTTATATGGGGCCGTTAAATAGACAAATGTCGTAAAGAAACCAACCTCTGTACAAATATTGAAAATACAGAATAGGTAGTAACTGAAATCAGGCCCACATTACACTAAATACTTCGACAGAGTTCGTTTTGGAGCCAGCGATTGAGGCAAGTCGCAAACTGACCTACTTTATATTCTCAGATTTTGCGATTAACAACGTCGCATTAAATAATTTACTGCCGACTGTTATATATGCAAATTACGAAGGAAGTAGTAGAATAACTTATATCTATGCTTTCTGGCCATGTGACAATTATGTTAGGGAGATGTTGGAGCGGGCTTAAAACTACACAATTTCCAACCAACATTGTCGAACATGGTTGAACGACGTTGGAAATGTTGGAATCGTTTAGACGGTTCTTAAGGCCATGAGAGTCATATAGATTTGCGTCCGGGTACTTTTGAAAAATCATGCGGCTTTTTTTCGTTATTCATTATTTATTATCTTTTTGACCATTGTTTTGTCTGGTAAATACAGAGATAAAAACACGAATTACCGTTCACGCCGTGAAATTACATATATCACGAGCTCAGGCGGTTGCAGCACTGAAGATCTGTGCCAATATAATTTTAGTCGAGTTTTAAAAAAATACCTTGTTTGGCACATTTCTGATACAAATCAGACAAAAAGAGCAAGGATTATGAAAGGATGGTTTAGTTAAACGAAAATGCAGAATAAGAAATGACTTACACCAGTGAATATAATATGTTCTACAATCAGCAATCTGCAAACGACCTACCGTATTCTCTGATTTTGCGAGATACAGCATCGCGTAATTATTATTTACTGCTTACTGCAAAAGCCATATTTCAACGGGTTTGGCAGGTTATGCATCGTCAGCATCAATGATATATGCAAATTTAATAGTAAGGAAGTAGAATATAAATTATGTTCGTGATTTCTGGCTATGAAACAATGTCAATGTTGCATCCAACGATATAGTCATTATAGATCTACTTCCTGCGCAGGCCATAATGAATTCCCTAAAGCCTGGCTTCCATATGGTCGTAATGGTCGTAAAATAAGAGTCCCGATCTTTCTCAAGGGCCAGTTTATAATAGTTTATACCTGTAAACCACATATAAATCATAAGTAGCCTATTCTCTAGTTGTAATCACTCCGCAATGTTGTATTTCGACTGATGAGAAAGATCGTGGCTCAATCTGTACGACTTTTACGACCATATCGAAACCAGGCAATTAGTTTCATAAGGCAGAATAAAAAATACTATAACAGTATACGGGTAAACCGCGTAGGTGTTTGGTGTATAATTTAGGCTGTGTTTTATATATTTGACAATTACACTAAGTATACTAATACTCTTCGTGATACTCTTCATGACGAAGAGTACGTCTACTTTGTTGTTTGATTCTGTTGCTTTACATATGTGCGTGTGTGAAATAAGCGACATTTGTCTGCTTTCTCTGACATTAGACAGATTTAGATCAAGGACGCGGACGTCAAGGACGACGTGAAAATGGCGCCTATGTATGGATATACCACGTCATTTTGACACAACACAGGTATTTTCACGTCCTCTCTGACGTCCGCGATCTAAATCTGTCTATTAATTTTCTAGTGGGGGGTCAACCTTTGAACAGGGGTGAACTAAAACAACATTTTATGTAAATGAGTTGTCCGACTATTACAAAAGCCAATGTGTATATAAAATGATATACACAATATAAAATCTGTCCTTTACCCATGACACAAACCCTTGACCCCCCCCCCCCAAATTAAGTGGTGCGCTGTAATTCGAGTAGAAAATTAAGCCTTGTTGTTGTAATTCCAGGATTACCAAATTGATTTTCTGTGAAACACTCTGTCGTCGTTTATAGTCCTACAGAGCAATAGTAAAGGATGAGAACAGACAACCGCAGACTGGTATGGGAAGATTGGTTGGCAATCGCCATTTATTTTGTTTTTACCATTGGTCTTGGTCTGGCGGTAAGTATTACGGCGTTTTTTACATGGACAACCATTGATCTGTCCGTTTGATTGAGAGATTGAATGACTCACTTGATTTATTTTATTGACTGTCGGATTGATTTATTAATGAACAAATTGATTAATTTTATTGAGGATTGATTCATTTCTTTGACTGGCTAACTTAATTGATTTCATTTATGAATTGATTGATTTGAATGTCAATTGATCGACTTGCTTGACATTGATTTACTTCGTTCATGATTTGATTTGATTTATTTAACTACCTAGGTTAACTGATTTGGGCTGATTGATTTGATTGACTGATTTGATCGAACTAATTAACATACATTAATACGATAGATTTAATTGATGAATTGGCTGACTTGATTGACTGACTAGATCAACTGATTAATTAATTGGTTGAAAGATAGATAATAAATTACTAAATGATTGATGATTAACGAATTGATTTAATGATATATTAATTTAATGGCTAATCAATTGAATGATGTATTATTTATAGACCGACCAATTGATTGCTTAATTAATTAACCAATTAATTTATCGTTTGAATGATTGATTTATCGATTGTCTGACTAATTGCTTGATTAATTGGCAGATTAATTGAGCGATTGAGCTCATTGATTGATGTATTCAGGTAAAATTTCGACGTGGACGAAGACAGGAATCGGCAGAGAGTTTTTTCTTAGCTGGTCGTTCTTTAGTCTGGTGGATGGTAGGGGGAAGCATCTTTGCAAGTAACATTGGTGGAACACATTTTATTGGTATTGCTGGTGATGGTGCCGCTACTGGCATAGCGATCATCTGTTATGAATGGCAGGTATGGCAATATTGTGGTGTTAGTGATGGTATATTTATTACCAGTAGTATTGGTGGTACGCATTTTATTGGTATTCCTGGTCATGGTATACGTACTGTCATGGCAGTCATTTTTGTTATGAATGGCAGGTGTGGTAGTATTGAGGTGTTGGTGATGGTATATTTAGCAGTAATATTGATGGTGCACATTTTATTGCTTATGATGGTACTGGCATTTCAATCATCTGTTATGAATAGCAGATATGGTGGTGATATTGAGGTGTTCGTGGTGGTATATTTACCAGTAAGGCTTATGGTTATGTTAATGGGTGATATGTATATGTGATTGAATATATGGGTGGACTTTACTAAGTGGACGATGCATGCAGCACGTGGTGCCCGATGGGTCAAAGAAAGGAGTAAAGAAAGATATTCATGAGTTTTATAGGAAGACTCAGCCAGAATTCTACCCATACAGAAAGTTTTAGCTCGATTAGTTAGCAATGGTCAAAACTCTTGTCAAAAATCAGAGTAGATAGACCCCTTAATTAAAAACAACTTACAATGGATCTAAACAATGCCCGAATGCTCATCTTGACCGAAAATAACACATTGTACAAAAATTCTTTTCAGGCATCGTGGACCCTCTTAATCCTCGGATACTTTTTTCTTCCAGTTTATTTAAAATCTGGAGTAAGTAAAGACGTATTTATATTGCCTCTTCTTTTCATTTAAAGCCAGGCCATGTTACACGAGGCATTTTTTATGCAAACAGGTTGTAAGGACTTCTAAGGTCAATTGCCCAGATAAAAGCCACGAAATGTGTATATTGATGTTAATAATGTTTGTTTCAGATATACACAATGCCGGAATATATGCAGAAACGTTATCAAAGTCAGTCCATCCGCACTATTTTGACATTTATAACCCTTGTGAGTTATGTCTTCACTAAAATCTCGGTAAGTCAGGCCCTACTAGGAATTTTAGGTAAATTGGTATTCTCCAAGTCTCTCTTCATTGTCATATAGTATCGATCCGCTATAGTGTACATTACGCTGATTGTACGATAGACTTGCTCCAAGTCTCTCTTTCATTGTCATTTAGTATCGATCCACTATAGTGTACATTACATGACGTAGTACGGAGAGGCGGAGCGAGAAAGAGAGACTTGTCAACTTCGGAAAATCTCGGTTCAAAACTGAACCGAAAATGCAAGACTGGTTTACTAGTGTTTTCCTTCAATTTCTTTCTGTAATTTTACTATAATGGAACTCATGTTATCTAGACTGTGCTAGATCAATACATATAAACACTGACAGAAAACAATTAAAGCAAGTCTTGCATTTTCGGTTCAGTTTTGAACCGAGATTTTCCGAAGTTGACAAGTCTCTCTTTCTCGCTCCGCCTCCCCGTGCTACGTCATGTAACGTACACTATAGTGGACCGATACTATATGACAATGAAAGAAAGACTTGGAGCAAGTCTAGCTGTACGAAGGCCGGGGGGCGGCTATTCAAAGCATGATTCGTGCAGACCGTGGGTTAAATTTAACCATAGATAATCTTATATACACCAGATAGTGCATCTAATTATTCTGCAATTCAAAAATTGAAGCCGTGATTGCAGTCTCAGGTCACGGTTCCCATGAAATGAGATTAGTATGTTTTCTATTTCTTAAACAGGGAACTTAAACATCAAGTTAACCCTATTCCAAATACTTTTTAAACTATTCAAATGATGAAAGTTATTGCTGTTTTTAAGCGTTTGATTAGTAAGTGGGAACGACCAACATGGCCGCCATCTATTCAAATGGGGTAACCGCTGGAATATTTTTGGCAGACAGACGAATCATATAAAGCGAACTAATTGAGATAGAAATAAGAAAACACACCGACAAACTTTTATTCACTTTCGTTTTCTTTCTTCAGATTGATATTTACGCTGGCAGTGTCTATTTCCGAGAAGCAACAGGATGGAATATTTATATATCAGCATTTGTTGTGCTGAGTATTACGGCTGTGTATGTGATTGTTGGTAAGGGCTCGTCTTTAATTATCTGCATTTTCACAAAAGCGTGCTTTTTTAAACCCCCTCCCAACTATATTCAACTATTGCATGCAACTATTAGTACCCCAAGCCTCTTCTCCCGGCCCCCTTGCTGTGCAATATTACAGGTCAAATAAGACGTCTACATTCTACTCATGTTTAGGTGGTCTTGAAGCAGTTGCATTTACAGATATTTTACAAGTCAGCATTATGCTTATTGGCGCTGTAATACTCACGATATTAGGTAAGTGTATTCACATTTCTTTGTGATGTGTCCTTTGTTTAATACTTATCCTATAGTTAGAAATAACCGTGAGACAGTCTAGAGCTTGTGCTCAACAATATTATATTAGAAACCTAAATAATCTGTCACTGACTCACTGTATAAGTGCAGAGTTGAACGTTTTAAAAACAGTTTCTTTCCAAGGGCAATTGCTGAACTGAACGCCATGAAAAAGAGGAAGGAAACTACTTTAGATTAAATGGTTGAACAATTTATATTTTAACTATTATTGTTATTCTTAATCTATTTTACCTTAACTTTTATAACCATGTTAATATAGTCGGCCGGCCAAGATGGTAAAAAGTGCCTCTAAAGAGAGTTTGTTGGCAACTTTATGTTAGAAGCTGGTAACAGGCATTTTCTTATAGTTCAAGCCTTGGTGAATAAGACTGTGTGTGTTACCACTTCTGATTTTTGCTTTATAGCCAAAAATTTGAGAATTTTTAAATTTTGCCTATTAAATTACTATGATCGGAAAAAATGTAAAATTTCGTGTTCTCTTATACGAAAAATAAACTATACCACTAGAAAGAGCGTAAAAAACTATATATAAGACAACTTAAGCGACTAGTGCGATTTTCAAGCCGATTTTGAATTAAAGATGGTTAAAGTTGGCAAAATGGGTACTAATTAGCATTAATTTGGTCATTTCTGCATTTTTTAACATTAAAAACTCGAAATAGGATTGGAAAAACGTAGAACTCACTTAATTGTCTTATATACAGTTTTTTACGCTCTTTCAAGTGGTATAGTTTATTTTTCGTATAGGAGAACATGAAATTTTACATTTTTTCCGATCATAGTAATTTAATAGGCAAAATTTAAAAATTCTCAAATTTTTGGCTATAAAGCAAAAATCAGAAGTGGTAACACACACAGTCTTGTTCACCAAGGCTTAAACAACAAGAAAATGCCTGTTACCAGCTTCTAACATAAAGTTGCCATCAAGTTGTACAAATTGATGACTTGGCCGGCCGTCTAATAACTTTAGCTAGATTTGACTTTGAATGTAAACATATTGTAATTCATTTTTTATGCGAAAATGTGTCATTAAACACAAAATAATAATAAAAAACTCCGACTAACAATCTAACAGACTAGCAATTTGTCAGTTAACAAAGGGAATAAACATATGAGCACAATTATACACATAAGTTGCAGCTTCTTAACTAACATTTCTCTAACATTTTAAACAAAATTATTACAGGTTTCAGAGAGATTGGCGGTATAGAAAAGTTGTGGGAGGAATACCCAAAATCATTTGGTCGTAATTGGCGAGCGATAGAGAATGTCACCGTCAATGGCACGATATCGGGGAGTCATGGTAATTCATCAAGTTGTAATTACGGTCTCACTCCATATTGGGCAAATATGTTCCGTCCTTTTGATGATCCGGACTTCCCATGGTTTGGCCTCTGGTTCGCTTTGCCCATTGTCGAGATTTGGTACTGGTGTACTGATCAGGTATCAACCTGCATTAATTCTAGTTTACACTGATGATTTATTTTGAAATCGGCTATAATCTTTCTTGAGAATTAAGCTGCTGATTGATCCCTATCAAAGTCGAGCGAAGTCCCTTCGTAACGTTGGCGAAACGTCGAAGTTCTCCGTGTATTTTTCAGGTAGTTGCATCTCTATCAATCCGAAGGCGAAGCTTTCTCGTGTTAACATATTGTTTGATTTAGCTATGATTATCTTTGTTTCATATGGTTTATTTGATTTATGCGACTCCCTCCGTAGTTTTCTTATATAAAAGGCAGCTGCATCACAGAGTATGGACCATGCATAAAGAGGGGGGCAAAGAGGGTCTCGTCACGAAATCACGAAGATTATTTTTCGATTTCACGAGTCACGAAAAACAAAATTTCATTTTCACGATTTTTCAGTAAAAACACAGAAGCGTAACAAAGCGGTCTGATTTTCTAGACAGCATAACTCGATGTTAATAACTGACAAACACAATTTACTGACTTTAACATTAGAGCTTTTAAAAGGCTATGGAAATCATTGCAAGCCATTACGAAACATTACGAACGTCTTACGATGGTTCACGAAGTCTATGAAGAGGTACGAAGGTATACGATAACAACGTTTACAATGAAACGAAGAAACTGTCACGAAGCACTACTGGACTAAGATAATACCAAAACTCTTTAATTATTTCTTTAATTACAATACTCAACAACGATTAATCTCCACAAAATACATCTCACGATTTCACCTTAACTCTACAATATATCACTTCCATGCGGTTCTCCCTCCTCTAAAAACACATACACTAAAAGGCACTAAAACACATACACTAAAAGGCGCTTCTCTACACTCCCCCCACCTAAAATCAACTTGATTACTGACCTTATCAGTTCACTGGTTAACTCAACACGAAAGTAAGTATAAAATAGTTCAAATCGACAAAGTTCATGCAACACTTCCATTACTATAATAGTGTTTAACTTATCTGTTCACAGTGTTCAGTAATCCAACACAGGTACTCCATAACGACCGGGTTGTCTTCGATTCTGTCTTAAGTTATAACGTAAATTTAATGGTTCTGCTTGATCATCGATTCCACGTGGTGCTAAACGTACTCCAGCACGTAATAAGTTCAATCGTAGACTCATCCGAATCAGAACTTAGCATGTTTTCCAATTCCTCACTCAATGGATTAGCAACTGTTTCTACGACAAACCGTCTTAGATTATTCATATGTACAACTTTACGTTTTCTGCTTTCCAATGACTCTATCTCGCAATCGTTCTCTCGAATGTTAACAATGATGTAAGGACCCGTATACTTTTCATCTAACTGACCTCGCGCTCGAAAATTCTTTAATAGAACAGTGTCCCCCATGTAAAACCGCTTGTTTTGTTGTGCTCGATACCGTAAATCATAACTACGTTTCTGCTTCTCTTGCGCTTTCTCGATCCTTTTAGTAACCAATTTCCGGAGAATATCTTGTCTCTTCTTTAACTCTTCAACGTATTTGGCTGGACCATGTGTTGGGCTAGATACCAGTTTTTCTTGATCCGTTTCAAATGGCAATCTCACTTCTCTACCATATAACATTTCGAATGGTGTCACACCCGTAGAGGATTGCGTACTAACCCGATAAGCCAGTAACGCATGTGGCAGCTGCTCGTCCCAATCATTTTTCTCTTTGTTTACTCTCATTCTCAACAAGGATTTCAAAATACCTTTAAACCGCTCGCACAACCCGTCTGTTTGGGGATGGTAGGCTGTAGTCCGTCTCTTTTCAATTCCAAACATTTCACATAGACTTGCAATCACTTAAGACTCAAAATTACTGCCTTGATCTGTTAGTAGGACTGAGGGCATTCCATGTCTAGCAAAGATGTCTTCCAGGGCTCTCGCAACTGTAACTGCTTCTTGATTTGGCAATGCTACTGCCTCTGCGTACTTTGTGTAGTAATCAGCGACTGACAAAATGTATTTGTTTCCTCTACTAGTTGTTTTTAATGGACCAATAATGTCTACACCAATCATATAAAATGGTATGGGTACCACTTCGATTGGATTCATCGGACTCCGCGGCCTAGGTACTGCTTTATTTTTGGAACAAACTTCACAATTTCTACAAAATTCTTCAACAGCTTTAAAGAATCCAGGCCAATAAATCTTCCGTTGAATCATCTCAAACGTTTTTGCAACACCTAAATGTCCAAGTTGACAGTGGGCTTCTTCCAGTATGTTAGGAGTGAGATAGGTAGGTACACAATTTGCTCTCGTTCCTTTGCTGTCTTATCAGTCCACTTTCGACATAAGACATGATTTTTGACGACCAATGAATCAAAATTCTTGTATAATGTATCTAGAGTTACACTCACATCAACCGGTTTTTGATCTGGTCTAGAAACACTCTAGAAACCAACTGAATATCCTCGTCGAACGTTTGCATGTCTTCAAACTCTTGCCAGGTTGACATCGAAACCAAGATAGTGTTCACAGGTGCACGAGACAAGGCATCCGCATGCTGCATTTTCGTGTTAGGTAGGTGTTCTATCGTATAGTCATATTCTTCCAATTTTAATATCCAACGAGCTAATTTACCATTTGGATGTTTGATGTCTCGAAGCCATTTCAAAGCATTATGATCAGTATATATGGTGACCTTTCTCCCATATACATATGGGTGAAAGTATTGTAAAGCCCAGACCACTGCAAATGCTTCCTTTTCTGTTGTTGTCCAGTTCTTTTCAGCACCCGAAAATGCCGAAAATGCAAAAGAAACCACTTTTTCTTCCTCATCATAGTTTTCATCCTTTTGGGTCAGCACTGCACCTATGCCCACATCACTCGCATCCGTATACAATATATAGTCTCCATTTAAGTCAGGAAATGCCAAAACAGGGTTAGATATAAGTTGTTCTTTCAGTTGTTCGAACGCTCGTTGACAGTTCTTGTCCCAATCAAAGCGGACACCTTTTTGCGTCAGACGATGAAGAGGACCTGCAATGTCACTGAAACCAGAAATAAAACGCCTGTAGTAAGAGGCCATACCCAGGAAACGTCGCCACTCAGTGAGATTCTGTGGGGTAGGAAAAGCACGGATTGCTTCAACTTTGGTCACATTTGGGGCCAGACCAATAGCAGAAACGGTAAAACCCAAGAAATCCACACTTGGCTTCCCAACTACACTTGGACAACTTAAGTCTCAATCCAGCTCTGTCTATAGCCTGCAAGACATCGTCCAAAGTAAACCAGACACTTGAGTGGCAAAAGACCATTCAACACAGCAAGCATAAGTCGCTGGAACGTGGGCACAGCATTCGTTAGGCCAAAGGACATACGCAGGAATTCAAAGTGACCACCCCCTGGAATCACGAAAGCTGTCCTGACTAGATTCGTCAACTGGAACCTGCCAATATCCCGAGGCTAGGTCGAGTGTCGAAAAATACTGATGACCAGCTAAGTTATCCATCAAATCAGCAACCTGGGGAAGTGGGAAAGCATCTTTCACTGTGACATCATTTAGTTTCCTGAAATCGATACAAAAACGCCATGTCCCATCTTTCTTTCGAACTAAGACTATAGGACTTGACCATGGTGAATTACTCGGCTTAATTATGTTGTTTTCTAACATTTCTTCTACTTGGTCTTCAACAACGGTTTTCAGAGAATTGGGCAGTCTTCGAGGCAGCTGTTTAACAGGTACGGCATCGCCTGTCTCAATCTTATGCTCTGCTAGTGTGGTTACGCCAAGTTCACTAGAAGTTTTCGCGAAAACATCTTGGTGTTTATTCACTACAAATTTTCCATCATATCCTCTCTCGCTCCTCACCCGACAGATGCTCTAACTCAAATTTGATCTTATGCTCAGCAGATGGTGTACCACACTTTGAATTAATAACTGTTGGGTCTCTTAACTCATCATCAACTTGCTGAAGTTGCCCTACAGTCATGCCCTTGTACAACTTAATAGGTGATGTCCCTGGATTAATAATCTGGATGGGTACCCTCTGTTCTTTTGGCTGTACAATAACTCTTGCTACAAGAACACCTTTCCCGGATAAGTTCATATTAGGCTCTAAGATGCTTTCATAGTTAAAGTGGGATGTCCAAACCGGAACAACCAAATCCTCATCTAGAACAACGCCCAGGGGATCTGCTATGGTTGAATCAAATAAACACAAGGGTTTTGTGGTACCATCTGGGAATTTCGAAACCATTTCAGTCATATCGACATTTACTTTGTTAGTTACTAACCAATCTAAACCCAGAAAAATTTCAGACACCATCATTAGCCACATAAAAGTTATGAGATGACTTGTTGTTTTCATCAAATTGCA
>CACRXK020002137.1:0-14838 GCA_902702795.2 Paramuricea clavata
AAAACACCCCGAATATGTTTTCATCATTCTATCTCTGAATGTATTGTCATCCTCGACTGAGTTGACACCTTCCGATATCACAGGTTGTGGACCAATCTTCAAGACATTCAATTGAATAGCAGTTTTCTTTCCCAGTAATGGCTTACCGGTGCCTTCAATCACTATGAATTCTGCTTCTTTTACTTCTTTGCCTTGACATACAACATCGGCTGTAAATTTCCCAGCAACAATAAGTGGCTTACTTGATCCATATGAATAAATCTGTGTTGCTGTTTTCTCCGACTTACATTTTATTTGCTTGGCTTTAAGTTTCTCCCAACAGGATTTATCGATTACATTACACGTTGAACCAGAGTCAATAAGAAAATTGCACAACACTCCTCCAACTTTGATATCGACTAAACCACTGTTTTCATCCGACTGATGATTAACAACAAAAGCATATTCATTGTCACCCTCTTTGGATTCCTGATCTTCTCTTGTATAGTTTATTTTCTTTTTATTGTCTCTCTCATTACTGACTTTAGTTCTACACTCACTTGCAAAATGTCCCTCCTTATGACACTTATGACATTCAGCAGATTTTGCTGGACACTTTGGTGACTTGGCAAAGTGGTCTGTTTTGCCACATCTGAAACATTTCTTGTTGGGTGATTTAAATTTACTTTGAAACTTCCCTTTAATTCGATTGATATTTTCTTTCTTGACTTCATGTCCTGCGTCATCATTAATTTTATTAGCTTGAAAATATGAAGCTTCATGTGCTCTTGAGATTTCTTGAAGCTGCTTAAGTGTTAAAGTTTGTCCTCTTTCAAGCAATTTTCTTCGTAGTGCCACTGAACAACATTTGTCGATGACTTGATCTCGGATGAATTCATCACTAGATTCCCCATAATCACAACTCAACGCTTTCTGTTTCAGCCTTGTTACAAATTGGTCAATTGTCTCACTTTCTTCTTGACTCATTCGGCGAAACATATGTCTTTCATACGGTACATTAACAGCAGGGTTGAAATATGTATCCAACGCTTCGATCGCCTTATCATAATCATTAGCATTGCCATTATCTGGTAAAGTATCAAAAATATCCTGTACATCCATACCAGCACAATGTAACATCAAAGCTCGTTTTTGTGTCTTGTCGGTAATTCCTTTTCCGACAACAAAGAGTTCGAATGCTCTTTTCCACCTTCTCCACCTCGGAGCTATACTGGTGGGCTCACCTTTTGGGTCAAACGTTGGTATTCCGCCATGAATGGCTTTGAAAACCGCCATATTTAACAAAGTCGATGTAGATGAATTTTTCTTTTCTCGAATTTAATCCTTGTCCATCCACTAACTCTTTCAACTTTATGGCATTATTTTGTAACTAAATATTGTTCCTTGACCATCCTCGTCGCCAATTTAGTGTCTCTTTCTTATAAGAGATTTATATTTCAACCAGAAAAACTTACTAACTTGTACATGTGTTACTGAAGTACAATAATCAATATGGCCGACTTCTACGATCCATATTTATACCTAACTATCCATACTAATCTATTATGCATATATTAACTGTACATTATCTCTAAACACTATAGAGACCCCCTTAAAAACTCGCGTCTTTGACACTAAGCTTGTGACTTCGCCACTCGTTCTCGTGAGTCTGCGCATTTGTACCAAAAATACGTCTCTGAAGGCAAAGTGCGTCCTTGTAAAAATTCCGTATTTTAATGCCTGACAGGAATGTAGCTACTAAGTAGCTACTGCTCAGCTCAATTTCACAAATGCGTTCATGTCATGAAATTTGTGAAAAACATAGATTGTTTGGGTACTTATAATGTAGAATAAACCGGAATATTTTCATAAGAGAAATTTCCAGAGCAAGTGTGTGTGTGTCAAAACGCATTTTGAGTTCATAGGCGAGAAATATTTTATGTGGTTTATCAATGGTCCCAATATGAGAACATTTACCAAATTTTAAGTCATTAAATAGCTGCTAAAACTTGTATTTTTTTGCATCAATGCCTATTACGCACGCTTAATTCAGGCATTTACCAAATTTGCATATCAAGTAAAATAACATATGCAAATTAGGTAAATACACGGATTAAGCATGACAAGCGGCCAACTTTTTCATCGTACCCCGAAGAAAAACTTTCGCTTCACCAGTGAGTATATAGAAGTCAGTAATTCTACTCACTGCAAAAGCGGAAAAAGTGGGCAAATTCAACAGAATTACTCATGTGTAACCATCGGTATTTCGCAAACACAATTTCTCGCGAAGAATTTTGCCGTCGTGGAATCAGGCTTTAACGCTTTTCATTGGCTGATAAAGAAACGTGTCAATCATCAACCTTGATCTTCCTTGACAACACCTCGCCTGCTTTGCCGTAGCAGAACAAGTTCTCTCTCGCGACGGCAATTCAGCGATTTTACAACCATTGGATTACTTGGAGTTTATATTGCAAGCTCTGCCTCCAAAGAAAACGCACCAAAATGACTCGCGAAGCTGGTGTGCAAACAGACATTTATTCGGTGTGCGACAATGTTTATCGATGTTCTCTCGTAGATGTAGCGGCCGAACTCGAATGTACAAAATTAGATATTGCTATTATGGAATCTAAGATTTGAAGCGACATTCGTGCCAACAAGCAAACGATTGACCGGGTACGTCTATTACTTACTATAAACTTCTTGGAATATTCATTTTTGACAATATTGTGAAATTTAAAATAAATGTATTGCTACATTTGGGGTATAACTAATTAACGGAACTGCAGACCACGGAACTGCGGAACTTGCGGAACCTGCGGAACTTAATAATATCACCTTTTTCTTCTTGTACAAACACAGGGGGCTCAACTGCTGTCAGTAACAAGTCTAAAATAATCAAAATAGTAAACTTACTTTAAAAGATTTGCATAAATTCTTCGCAAAAATGTCGATATGAATGGAGAAAGAGAAAAATAAATTATTTATATGAAGTACTATGGAATCCTCAACAGGTAAGTAATGCGGGCGCGTATGAGGTAATAGCATAATTAATAATAGATAAGTACTATATAGAAGGGTTGAAACACCGGTCACGTGATTTTCGAAATGCTTCCATTTAACCGTTTCCACATAATTTGATTATTTCACAACGTACTTAGCATTTTCTTGCGAAAAATCACCGCTATTTTTAAAATCTGAATGCAAATCCATGAATGAATGCATCTCACGAGTACCGAACATCATCCGACTGGATAGACTACTCTTGATACATATCGTGAAGAAAACTTGCTGCTAAATTATTTAGGGAAAGGTTTATCTAGGTTATTTTCGTTTACTATACTAGATATCTGTTCTTTTAGTTTATTATTATTATTATTATTATTTAAGCTTATTTATTCACGGTAGCCTTTCAGAAGCCTGTTTTTCAAAGGGCCGTGCACACTTACTATAAACTATTATAAGAATATTAAAATTATTAACTAAAAAAAACCAAAACAATCATGCATAATATACTCTATTTACATCGGCAAGGCATAATGCTTTGATATGGTTTGGCAGGATGACCTCCCAATTCAAAAACACAAGCCATCTATTAATTTTTTAAAAGAACAGATGGAAGTTTCAGGTATTTCCGTAATTGGAAGGTTTTCCATTAACATTTGGTTCCATGAAACTGCTCCTCTATAGGAGAAGCTTCGTTTTAAAAAATTCGTCTTAGGTTTTGGTAGGTAAAGCTTTTGATGATTATTTCGTAGTTGGTAGGTTTGATTAACGGAGACTTGAAACATCTGTGTTAAGTATTCTGGAGCCATACCCCTAAGTGCTTTAAATGTCATCACTAATTCTCTCTTTTTTAGTATTGATTGTATTTTTGTCCATTTGAGCATTTGAAAAATTTCAGAAGATCGTTCTTCTAAGCCCGAACTGGTAATGATCCGTGCTGCACGCTTTTGCAATTTCAGCATTTTTTCGGCATGCATTTTATTACCATCATACCATATAGTTGAACAATAGTTGAAATAGGGGAGTACAAATGACTTATACATCATCTGTAGTGTTGCTTGAGGTACGTAAGGCTTCACTTTTCGTAACATAGCTATAGAACAAGAAATCTTTTTAGTTTGTTTTTCAACATGTTTTGTCCATTGTAATTTATCGTCTATTTCTAAGCCTAAGACCTTTTTCTTGTAAACCCGTTTAATTATATGATCTCTAATTTTAATAATAGGGTCATTTCTGATCTGTTTTAAGCGCTTTCCTGAGCCGATTAGCATATACTCGGTTTTTTCTTCATTTAATGTTAATTTGTTTGCATCTAACCAAGTCTTAACGTTTTGGATTTCCACCCCCAATTTGTATTCAATTTCAAAAGAAGACTCCCCAGTTGCAGTTAAGCTTGTATCATCAGCAAACATGGCGGGTTCAGTTATTTCTAAACTATTTGGCAGATCATTTATATAAATTGTAAACAGAAGTGGCCCAAGGTTAGATCCTTGTGGGATGCCGCATGTAATATTTTGGAAGGTTGATAGCGAGTTATTTACTTTGCAAATTTGTTTCCTGTTACTAAGATATGATTGAAACCATGACAGTGCTAATCCACGAATTCCATAACATCCCAATTTGGATAAAAGAATCTTGTGGTTTACCGTGTCAAAGGCCTTTTTAAGGTCTAAAAATAGGACACCATTAATCAAACCAGCGTCCATGTTTGCTAACCAGCTATTAGTTACATGTAGTAATGATGTTTCAGTTGAATGATTTACACGAAATCCAGACTGAAATTTGGAAATTATTTGGTGGTGTTCCAAATATTTCATTAATTGTTCATGTACAGCTTTCTCAAATACTTTGGGAACTATAGAAATGACAGAAATCGGCCTATAATTACCGCATAGGGTTTTTTCTTCTGATTTGTGGATAGGTGTTACTTTAGCAATTTTCCAGTCATCTGGAAAAATTCCAGTCTTAAGAGATTGGTTAAATATATACGTTAGTGGCACAACGATTGCACCCCCAGCGGCCTGCAATAGTTTCACAGAAATTTTGTCATAGCCCGATGATTTAGCAGTTTTCATTTGCTTAATTTCCTCCCTAACTTTATCATGGGATATAGTTTGAAAATCGAAGTTGTGTGGTGTAGATGTTACGAAAGACAGTGGATCGACATCACTTGCGTCTATATTTTCAGCTAAACGTGTACCTATGCGCGAGAAGAAGCTGTTAAAT
Organism: Paramuricea clavata; assembly: GCA_902702795.2. Lineage (NCBI taxonomy): Eukaryota > Metazoa > Cnidaria > Anthozoa > Malacalcyonacea > Plexauridae > Paramuricea > Paramuricea clavata. The sequence goes on from CACRXK020002137.1 coordinate 5,209, forward strand.
TCTTCTGCAATATTCTCATCTCCTACTATTTTTCCTTCGTCAACAACCAATTCATTAATTATAGTAGTTTTTGATGCATTGTTTAGCAATTCATTTATCAATTTCCAATTCTCTTTGTGGTCCTTGCATGCATTTAGTTTACTTTTATAATAATTGCTTTTGGTTTCCTTGATTGTTTTATTCAAATTGTTCCTACATTGTTTATACTCATTAAAATAATAGATTGAGTTATGCGTGACCGCTTTCTTTTCAAGCAATTATCCAATCTTGAGTAAGAAATTAGTCACGTGCATACGTCTTTATACCAGCTAAAGAACACTTTAACAAAAGACCATTGTTATGCAAACTATATAAAGATTTTTATATAAAGATTTTTATATAAAGATTTTTATATAAAGATTTGACTTATTATGCATACGTTTTTGAAGCCATTTAAAAAACTCGCGGGTCGTGTTTTATTAGGTCTAAAGCCACTCGTGCTGCGCGCTCGTGGCTTTAAACCTAATAAAACACTCCTGCTCGTTTTTTGAATAGTACATTATATATACAGCAGTCATTAAGAAATATATACATTAAGCCAGGCCCAGGCGCAGACGATTATATATTTTACCCATGCAGTGATTTTACCGATCGCAATTTATAGTTTAGATTCATGATATAACTGAGATATAACTGAGCTATAACCCATAGGTCTCCCGAAAAGGTATTTATATTATTTTCCCAAGGTTTCAAAAAGGTTAGCAAGACTGAAATAAAACTCGTACTTAAATTAAACATCGTCATCGAAATTTATCGAAACTCATTTTGATCAGGCATAACTTCAACTGACTCCTACATTGTATTTTTTGTTCTTTCACCACATTAACACGAGTGAATTTTGCGAAAATTCATCAAATTCTTTACTCAATTTTTCAAACTATGCAAGATAACAGCTGCCATCCCGACGTCACAAAATAAAGCTCTCTGATTGGTCAAGATTTCAGTCAGCCAATCAGAAAGAGCCTTATCTTGTGATATCGAGACGGCAATCGTCATATATTTTCTTGCCAACCTTATGGAGTAATAATATACATAATGATGCAACGCTACCTTTTCGGGAGACTATGGCTAACCCAGGGTGATTTTATAGATGTTTCATGTCTCACCGAGCACGAAGCTTATCGGCTCTGACTTTATTGTCTTAATTAAAATGGAGCATTAATTGAGCCTCGGAACCGGATTCATACATCCGTTTCAGAATCAACTCAAGAACTGGACAGCTAGACCAACCTCGTCCCCAGGGTCTTCTTCGTGATCGCGACCCTGGGGACGAGATTGCAGCTCTACGTCTACTGGACTAAAACTTGGACGGGAACGTCTATTGGACTGAAAGCTGAACTTTCAATCAGATATGATAACGTCGACCTAACACTCGCAAGTACCCGGACACATTGGTAATTATTACGTCACGCGGGCGACTCCCGAGCTACATTCTTGGACAAAACCCTTGAGACGTCACTTCCGTCCCTGTATGGGGACCCTCTTCTACTACTAACATCTCATGAAGTTCGGACTGAACAATAACAGATGAACAAAAGTATTTTACAGAAGCTGATGGAATGCAGAGACAACTGAAGTTATTGTTGGAGGTAACAGTGATTGATGGCCGATGGGGCGATTTGAATTCTGTGGAAAAAATTAAAATTTGTTATTAGATTGATGAATGCTGTTGAGGTTAACCAATCCATAACCTGGGAGAATTTTCCTGCTCGCCGTTCCAGGCGTAAGCCCGGGGCGAGGGTATTAATTCCGCACCCCTATTTACCCCCGGGGAAAGGAAACTCCCCCGGCATTAGTGAAGTCTAAAGTTCATCAATAATCGTGGGCACATGGCTGGGTTCACCGTTCATCATGAGTGGGTGGTCATGCTCACTGAATGTTCCAAACATGCATGAAGTATTTAAAGTAATTGTCATGGTATTTTTAAAATTGAAAATCCTGCTAAAAATATCACTTGTTATCAGGGGCGTAGAAACTGGAGGGGGGTACAGGGGGCACGTTTCGGACCAAAAAGTTGTGATCTGCTGGAAAATGAAGCTATCCAGTGTTTTTGTCTATATTAGACGTTTATAAGCAGAATTCGTTGCCTGACAATGCAACTATTAAGTTTAGAATGTTTTGCTGAAGTCATGCAGCTTGCAGAGCTTTTTTAATTTATTGCTTTATCGCTCAATTGGAGAATGCTTTGCGCAAAATTACTGGATAATATTTTGAAAAATATGACAAGGAATCAGTTTGTTGGAATAGTTATAATAGCAGTGTCAGTTGTAGGTTTGATATGTCAACAATCAGGACAGTTTATTTGTACTAAACCGTATCTAAAATATCAAATAAATTAACAGATAATTAACTTATTACATGCTTGATCTCACACTGCGTGAACCAATTTCACCTTGATTTCTGACATCTCAAAGTGTTAATTGATAATAAACAATTATTGAATGAGGTCGAGTAGGATATGAGGAAATTTAGGCAGATAACACAAACCGAGGCCTTAATAATTCCTCATATCCTGCGAGAACCGAATTCAGTAATTGTTTTATTATTTATTTGTCGGAATATGCAAAAAAGTTCGGCGAACCTTTCCTTTGAGGAAGGCATTTGTATTTCCCCGCTTTTAGCATAAGCCGCATAAATTAGCGTGATGTCATGGTAGTACCTCTCTCGCAGTCTAATATTTGCTTAGTATGAAGTATTTAGAGCTTGATGCAATTCATTTTCGTGAATAGAATAGAATAGAATACTGCTGTACGTGCAGCCTGGAGTACATCTATTCCCTCCCACCTTTCTGATAAAATCAGAGAGGGTTCAACGCCGTGCTCTACGGATTTTATATCCAAACATGTCCTATTCAGCTGCGCTTGCTACCTCCTCTCTTCCCCGTCTATCCGACCGTCGTGATACCCTATGTAAGAAAGTGTTGGATAAAATAGCAGTACCATCATCGCGCCTTAACCGTCTTTTACCTCCGACACGGGTTGAGTCGCATAGCAGAGAACTGCGCCACTCTAGTCACTTTAGCCTATTACTCGCTGGGGTACTGTGCCCCAAACGAGTATAGGTTTCGGCACGCATTTTTGGTGGATGTCAGATTTCCGATCGTCGTTGATAGCCACAAAATAGAATATTAATGAGCTGCAATTTTCCCTCAATTATCCATAAGGCTTCTGCCAATTTTACCCAAATTATCCACAAATAGCCCTCCATTTTGAGGAAATTTCGGGAAAATTGAATAATTTTACAAGGAATTTCGCATGGAAACAGCAACCTTCGCAATTCGCACATCGCAAGCATAGAATATATAATAGACCAGAAGCCTCACTGTACACCTTTCCTTAACATTTTCGTGTCCGCGATTTTCGCTTTGCGGATCACGAATTGCGCACGCTAGATGACGTGTGTGACACTTGCTGCGAACATCACGTCAGCGTTCGTCAGCGTCAATTCCTCAAATCAACGGTTTTTCTTGAAATTTTATTGAATTTACTAACAATTTTAATGAATGACTTGTTACGTATAATGTTGCTGAGTCTCTTGATAATGCGAATGCTGTCAATTCTAATACTAATAGCGACATAAATCCGCTTTTACCTAAGATGAGTGGTTTCAAAATTGCGTCACTTAATATAACGTACTAGTTTAGTAAAACACATTGAGGAACTTCGAATTTTTCTAGCCGATAATATTATTGATGTTTTGGCTATCAATGAGACAAGGCTTGATTCTGCGGTTAGAGATAATGAGGTGCACATACAAGGTTATGAAATTGTTCGCCGCGATAGATACTTAAACGGTAGATGCGGTAGACTTGCTCCAAGTCTCTCTTTGTGGACATCTATATATTGGACATCTATATTGTACGTGTCATGTAACGTACAATATAGATGTCCAATATATAGATGTCCACAAAGAGAGACTTGGAGCAAGTCTATAGATGCGGTGGTGGTGTTTGTTTTTATATACGAAGTTGCATTAATTTTTCGGTACGATACGATTTGAAATTTGATGAATTGGAAAATTTATGCATTTCAATCAATAAACCTAGATCTAAGCCTTTTCTTATAGTGACATGGTATAGGCCACCAAATTCGGTCGTGGATAAGTTTAATCACCTAGAAACGCTACTAGGCAAACTTGATGCCGAAAATATTGAGTACTATCTGGTGGGTGACCTGAATTGTGATTTAAGCTCTACAGTCTTGGATCATATAGTTCAAGGTTGCTCATTGATATTGCTGAAACATTCGATCTTCAACAACTGATAACTGAACAAACTCGAATTACAAGTTCATCGTCAACATTGATAGATCACATTTTTACAAACGCTCCTGATAGAGTGGTCTGCTCTGGTGTTTCTCACATTAGTATAAGTGATCATAGTCTTGTTTATGCCTTTAGAAAACTTTCCGCCAGAATGCCGACAAGAGGACATACTACAGTAAGCTATAGAAAGTTTAAAAACTTTGATTCTGCCAAATTTCGTAATGATATTAGTCAGCAAAACTGGGACTTTATCCATCAATTTAAGAATCCTAATGATATGTGGCATACTTGGAAAAACACATTTAATTTTGTTGTAGAAAAGCATGCTCCTTTACGCACAAAGCGTGTCAAGGCCTCTAAAGCGCCTTGGATTTCATCTCACTTGAAAGGTGAAATGCACAAAAGAGATATTCTTAAAATCAAGGCAATCCGGTCTAATGATCCTTTAGATTGGCATATTTTTAAGAAAATGCGAAATTCCGTAAATCAAAATATTGTCCGGGCGAAGGAAAACTATTTTAAACGTGCGTTTTCTGAAAATAAATCCAACTCGAAAAAGACCTGGAATATTATTAATGATCTCACATCTAAAAATCGAAAAAGCTCGCATATTCACGAAGTTGATTTGGATGGTAATTTGATTAACGATTCCAACAAAATTGCTGATGCTTTTAATGAACACTTCTCTAACATTGGTCCGAAGCTTGCAGATAATGTAGATTTTAATCAGAATAATCGTTGTTATCTCGATTATTTACCTAGTCAAAATAACAACATTCGTTTTCAATTAAAAGAAACTAATTTCTCTGCAGTTTTCGTCCTTTTGTCCAAGCTAAGTAGGTCAAAAGCTACTGGTCTGGACAAAATTTCGTCCCACCTACTTCGAGAGTGCCCTGATTTAATAGCGGAATCTCTTAGCTAGTTTTTAATCGATCAATTGTCTCCGGAGTATTCCCAGATGAGTGGAAACACGCTAAAGTTGTCCCAATACACAAACAAGGGAAACGTAATTGCCCTGACAATTATCGTCCGATTTCCATTGTCTCGGTGGTGGCTAAGGTTTTCGAAAGGATAATTTATGATCAGCTGTATTTATTTCTATCTGAAAATAGTCTGTTAACTAATTGTCAGTCGGGATTTCGTGGTCTACATTCTACTGTTACCGCCCTTCTTGAGGCCACTAACGATTGGGCTTATAATATCGATCATGGAAGCGTAAATGCTGTCCTGTTTCTCGACCTCAGGAAGGCGTTTGTTTGATACCGTAGACCACGAGATTCTTTTAGGAAAACTAAATTCATATGGCATCAGTGGTGTTGCTGGCAACTGGTTCAGATCATATCTCAGTGAACGGAAACAAAAATGTTTCGTTAATGGTCATTTTTCGACAAATCGTTTACTCCGTTGCGGAGTTCCCCAGGGAACTATTCTGGGGCCACTTTTATTCTTAATCTATATCAATGATCTCCCGAATTGCCTCTCTCACTCACGTGCACGCATGTATGCAGAGGACACTCATTTGACTTACGCAAGTAACAATATTGATGACATTGATCATCACTTCAACGAAGATCTTGCTAAAGTCAGTGAGTGGTTAGTAGCCAACAAACTTACTTTAAACCAATCTAAAACAGAATTTATGCTAATCGGCTCCCGTCAAAGGATTAGTACTTTCAACTCTAGTCCTTCACTGACAATAAATGACGTACCAATTAAACAAGTCTCTCACACAAAGTCACTTGGTGTACATTTAGACGAGAACTTGACTTGGAATGTTCATATCGAGAAATTATGCAAAAAAGTCTCTTCTGGCATAGGTGCATTAAAGCGTATATTAAGGCCATTCGTCTCACCTTCCACAATGCAACTTATTTACAATTGCTTAGTTCAACCCTATTTCGATTACTGTTGCGTTGTCTGGGATAGTTGCGGCAGTACTCTTGCGAATAAACTGCAAAAACTCCAAAATCGAGCCGCTTGAGTACTTACTTCATCTAGTTATGATACAAATGCTGAATATCTAATTGAAAAATTGAGCTGGAAAAACCTTGAATCTCAGCGAAAAATTGCCAAAGCTATAATGGTCTATAAATCTCTTAATGGTTTTGTGCCAGACTACCTGTCTGAAATGTTTGTTGATCGAAGTAGCGTAACAAATTATACATTGAGAGACGCCAGTAGAAAATTAGCTTTGGCTCAACCACGCACAAATTACCTGAAAAATAGTTTTAGCTATAGTGGTGGGGGGTATCGTAACCCGAGCAGGGAATTTATGAGAATATTTGACTTTGGTCAATTTTGGGGCGCTGATTTCAAAAATCGATGTTATACGGGCCAGTACCGGGGCATTCAGCCTCGTTTTGGTGCATACAGCCTCGTTTTGGGGCATATATAGGGAAGACGTTAGTTGCCTTAGTTAGCTAGGGAACCCAGTGATTTTCGTCAATTTCGAAGCGCTGATTTCAAAAATCTATGTTACATGGGCAAATACCGAGGGATTCAGCCTCGTTTTGGTGCATGCAGCCTCGTTTTGGTGCAAATAGAGGGAAATCATTAGTTAGCTTAGACCATAGATATATAAGATATCTATGGCTTAGACAGGCAAAGTCGTTGGTGATCTTGGTCAGTTTCGGTGGGCTGATTTCAAAAATCGACGTTACACGGGCAAATACCGAGGCCTTCAGCCTCGTTTTGGTGCATGCAGCCTCGTTTTGGTGCAAATAGAGGGAAATCATTAGTTAGCTTAGATAGGCAAAGTCGTTGGTGATCTTGGTCAATTTCGGTGCGCTGATTTCAAAAATTGAGGTTACGCAGCAAAATACCGAGGCATTCAGCCTCGTTTTGGTGCGTACAGCCTCATTTTGGTGCCTATATATGTGCCTTAGATAGCCAAGGAAGTTGGTGATCACTGTTTGCTCAATTTCGGTGCGCTAATTTCAAAAATCGAAGTTATGCGCAGATATATTAGGAACTCTAGCCTCCTTTTGATACACATATCCTTGATTTAGTGAAATTAAACTATTGGGAAGATTCTACTTAAACAAGTAAGAAAGCTGGTGATTTCCGTTCTTTTTGATAAAAAGCAATACTGTTGCCCCATTAAATTGAGGTCATGTTATGCATGGCATTACAAGCATGTACATTCTGATCACAAACCTTGCATTTTCCATTTCAAAATTCACTCGTGTCTTCAATTTCCACATCCAAATCATCCTCGTAGTCATTGTCGGAGGACGATCTGTTCTCACTCTCCGTGCCTGCAAGTCGCACATCAATCTCCTCGGGATAGCAAATGTCACTCCAGACAACGTTTCCATCTCCGTCCCATCCATGCTCGTCGGGGTTCTCAAGTTCTACTGGCAGCTGATCGGCGTGTCAAAAGATGTACGCGACATAGTTCGCTCCCGTGATGTGATGATGAAGATTTGACTGGCATGGTGGCATCAGAGTTAGGTCGATGATCTTCTTCTCTTTGTTAAACTTGTTCCAAAATACTTTCTTCCTTGCCTCATTGACTGAGAGGATACGTGGATGCTCGTATATAGAACAGACGAACCATTCTAAACCCCGATAAAGGCAGTGTTCTTGGTCACGGCTTTCCACAAGGCCTGCGTTCCCTTTCGAAAAAGAGTTCTTCTGTTACCAAGGGACAATCCAGTTGACGTCACGTCGATGATTTTCCTGTTCTTCCCGCTGCCATTGTCAATCAGAATCTGCGTGTCCGAAAAATCGTGACCAATGAACAAGATTATTATGTCTATATCACCAGATGGCGACTGTACCATTGCAGTTGAGCTAGGTGGCAATTTGCTAGCACGCAAAAATGCAACGAGTTTCTTGCGGTCGCTACATCATCATGATTGATCTTCTAGCACACCGACTTGTTAGAAAAGTATACAATTTTGTCGCCAATGCTGTCCTTGTCTTCTTCGATGGACTGTTGTATCGGATCAAAAAGCAAAAGTTGTATACTTTTCCAACAAGTCGGTGTGCTAGAAGATCAATCATGATGATGTAGCCACATTATCAGAATTAACCAGCGACCACGAGGAAGCGGACACGAAACTCATTGCGCGTGCTAGCCAATTGCCACCTAGCTCAACTGCAATGGTACGGTCGTCAACTGGTGATATAGACATAATAACCTTAGCTTGTTCATTGGTCACAATTTTTCGGACACGCAGATCCTGATTGACAATGGCAGCGGGAAGAACAGAAAAATCATCGACGTGACGTCAACTGGATTGTCCCTTGGTCACAGAAGAGCTCTTTTGGGAATGCATGCCTTTTCCGGAAACGATTCTGTATCTACTTTTTTCGAAAGGGAACGCAGGCCGTGTGGAAAGTCGTGACCAAGAACACGGCCTTTATCGGGGTTTAGAATGGTTCGTCTGTTCTATATACGAGCATCCACGTATCCTCTCAGTCATAAGGCAAGGAAGAAAGTATTTTGGAACAAGTTCAACAAAGAGAAGAAGTCATCGACCTAACTCTGATGCCACCATGCCAGTCAAATCTTCATCATCACATCACGAGAGCGAACTATGTCGCGTACATCTTTTGACACGCCGATCAGCTAACAGTAGAACTTGAGAACCCTGACGAGCATGGATGGATGGAGATGAAAACGTTGTCTGGAGTGACACTTGCTATCCCGAGGAGATTGATGTGCTACTCGCAGGCACGGAGAGTGAGAACAGTTCGTCCTCCGATGATGACTACGAGGATGATTTGGATGTGGAAATTGAAGACACGAGTAAATTTTGAAATGAAAAATGCAAGGTTTGTGATCAGAATGTACATGCTTGTAATGCCATGCATAACATGACCTCAATTTAGTGGGGCAACAGTATTGCTTTTTATCAAAAAGAACAGAAATCACTAGCTTTCTTACTTGTTTAATTAAGTAGGATCTTCCCAATAGTTTCACTAAATCAAGGATATGTGTATCAAAAGGAGGCTAGAGGTCCCAATATATGCACCGAAATTGAGCAAAATAACCAACTTCCTTGGCTATCTAAGGCACATATATAGGCACCAAAACGAGGCTGTACGCATCAAAACGAGGCGGAAGGCCTCGGTATTTTGCTGTGTAACCTCAATTTTTGAAATCAGCGCACCGAAATTGACCAAGATCACCAACGACTTTGCCTATCTAAGCTAACTAATGATTTCCCTCTATTTGCACCAAAACGAGGATGTATGCATCAAAACGAGGCTGAAGGCCCCAGTATTGGCCCGTATAACATCGATTTTTGAAATCAGCGCCCCAAAATTGACCAAAGTCACACATTCTCATAAATTCCCTGCTCGGGTTACGATACCCCC
>CACRXK020002137.1:14858-44858 GCA_902702795.2 Paramuricea clavata
ACCCCCCCCCCCCCCCTTCTCCTCCTGGACTAATAAATAAGTACAGGTTATTTTGAGGCAACGAGAGGATATGTGATTTATGCGCGAGGTGAATAAACACATATCCCCGAGGTGCCTCAAAATAACGTACTAATTTCACATTGAGAGGTCGTGTTAATGAGTCAGAGTTGAAATAATTCTTAATATGCCATATTGCCTTCGTGATGTTGTTTTTTTCTCATTTTTTGTGCTGCAAAGACATTGCAAGTGAATATTAGAGGGGATTATTAGAGGGAAATTGATTTATAGAGGGGAATATTGAATATATTCCCCGATAAGAACAAAGGAAACCGAGCCGCGCCGAATCGGCTATCGCTCATATTCGACGAGAGTGAATGGAATAACTGTTTTCTGAATTCACACTTTGCCTTTTCGGATATTTTCAATATTTAATATATTTTTCTATTTTGTTTATGTTTTTATCTTCGCTCTTTCGGCCGATTATTTTTTGAAAAATATATATTTTTAACCTTTTTAAACTTTAAAAATTCATTTTGCTAACCTGTAAACAATTTGAGGGAGTTTTTTCATTGTGTTTTTAATCCTGTAAAGGCTATTAAAAGCGAACAACTTACCGTTTTCTCGTTCGCAAAACGTCGGAAATTCAGTTGAGCCGCCATTTTGTTTTCCTCTACTAGCAGGATATGAGCTATTAATATTTTTGCACAAGTGAACATGACAAATCCTACAAGTTGATTTTTTGTGGAAGTTACTGCTAAAGAAATAAGCGAAATTAAAATAAATTCAGCCCCCAAAAAAACACAAAAAACTTGTGTAAAAATACTAAAACAATTATTCGCCTCAGGCTCGGTGAATATTGGGGAATATTCACCTCGAGTTCTGTTCGACGAATATTTCCCGATAATCACCTCGCCTTCGGCGAATAATTGTTAAATATCCTGCTAGTAGAGAACCAATCAGATTGCAAAATACTCCTCATATCCAGACCCTCTGATCCGGATCCAGACCTTGTGTATCAGTGGAAACTGATACACAAAGTGTATCAGATCCAGACCTTGTGTATCAAGGAAATTTCCTTGCAAAAAAATTTTTGGTGCGATTTACTTGCAGGGAAAAATGCGGATTAAAATTGACAAGGAAATAGCAAGAAAATCTAGCCTCAAGCAAGGAAATTGAAAGGAATTTTAAGATTCTTCAAATTGTTAGCTTTCACCGGCTAAACGGAGAATTATGAAGTGGAGAGTTATAATTTCGGACAGTTATGTTCGAACCACGCCTAAACCACGCCCACTTTTCCCAACGACCACACCCAATTTCTCAACTCACCCGATGTTTCCTTGAACTAATTACTAACATGAGAGAGTTATGTTTGACGTAACTCTCTCTCATTAACATTATGAAGATGTTAGAGAGTTATCATTTTTTATAACTCACCGCGTTCACGATTGTGGTAATGCCAATGAAGAGAGTTATGTCCGTCAATTTTTGGAAAAAAACTTCCACATTTTAGTAAATTATTGTGAATTTACTTTTTTTTCTCAAGTTTCAGCTTCAACATTTCACGCTAGTAGAAACTAGTAGTACTTTAGCACAAACCAAACCAAGTGAAGCGAGTACGAGTAAATAAATTATTACACTATGCTCACTTGGATTATCTACAAAGCCCAGCATTCAGGTACAGGCGTACAGCTCTCGTATTAGATAGAACCAGAAAATCTTTCCAATGTAATGCCCTGTTGGCTGATCTGGGAAAGTATTTCCATGCTTACCGTATTTACTGCCAAATACACGTCAAAGCATGCTTCTGGGGTAGCATCTCATGGTTTTGACTGAGTCAAGTTGTACTCTTTCCTGTTGGACGCACGCTATTGACACGCGAAAACTGAAATACCAAAATATAAGACGAAAATCTGAAGAAACAAGCTTTACTAAGGTTTTCTCAAAAAACTGACATAACTCTCTTCATTGCCACAATCGTGAACGCGGAGAGTTATAAAAAATGATAACTCTCTAACATCTTCATAATGTTAACGAGAGAGAGTTACGTCAAACATGTTAGTTCAAGGAAACGTTGGGAGAGTTAAGAAATTGGGTGTGGTCATTGGGGAAAGTGGGCGTGGTTTGGGCGTGGTTCGAACATAACTCTCCAAAATCATAACTGTCCGAAATCATAACTGTCCGAAATCATAACTGTCCGAAATCATAACTGTCCGAAATCATAACTGTCCGAAATCATAACTCTCCGAAATCATAACTCTTCGAAATCATAACTCTCCGAAATCATAACTCTCCGAAATCATAACTCTCCGAGATAACTCTCCGGTTGGTAACTCTCCCTTTAGTCATATCCAACAATGTACATTTCCTTTGTCTTGACTACGATTTTATGTTGTTTTCAACTTTTCTAGCCTAATACCTGGCCCTCTCGCGTGTCCGGGTCGGTTCAATCGGTTTCTAATCCACCTTTACTGCGATGAGTAATATATGACACTGCACGTAAGCAAATTTGCATATTTTCGGAAAAATGCGCGTTTCATTCTATCGATAAATACGGACTAAGACGAATCCATAATCCTGTACTTACTGTAGCTAACTCAGATGAAATCATTACATGGAACATGATCAAAGGGAAAATATATACTGTTGATAGTAAGATTAGAGCACGCATAGCCAAGCTAAAAATCTGGACAGGTTACTGCCAGAGGCTGGGCAGTTGCATCTAGACTATACCAAATTTCTGCCTTTCCTTGAACATTTTGCATATACAAAGATAAAATCGGTACTGATGTTCTGTTATCCTCTTTCAACCTCCTTTGATATTATAATGTGCTAAAAAAGCACATCTCCTTCGTGAATATTTGTCGATTTAGCACGCGCAAAATATTCTTAAGTGCAGGACATGATGAAGAAAGTGCGAAAATGATAAAAACGATTAGTGAAAATATAATCAAGCCTCTAACATATATTTATAATTTATCGTTTCAAACTGGAAAAATACCAAACTTTTTGAAAACTAGCTATAATTAGTCCTGTTTATAAAGCTAATGAAAATAATCTTTTTGAAAATTATAGACCTATATCGGTTTTAACTTGCTTTTCTAAATTACTTGAAAAACTTATGTACAAACGACTATACTGTATAATTATATGTTGAGAAACATCAAATACTTTCAGAACATCAATTTGGTTTTAAAAGGAATAATTAAATCAACCGAACATGCCATTCTTGAGCTAACCGATAAGATTTCGAAGGCAATGGACGAAGGTCTAGATACAATAGGTATTTTCCTTGATCTTTCTAAAGCCTTTGACACAGTGAATCATGAAATTCTAATAAAAAAAACTTGAACACTACGGACTTAGAGGAATATGTCTACAGCGGTTTACAAATTATTTGCAGGAAAGAAGCCAAATTGTCAAATATAAGCAACATAGGTCAAATGAAATGAATGTTACGACTGGAGTCCCACAAGGTTCAATACTTGGACCACTTTTATTTCTAATATACATAAATGATATTGAAAATTGTAGTAATATCCTTTCTTTTGTTTTATATGCCGATGATACAATGCTCTTTGTTCAAATTCATGTTTAAAAACATTAGCTGACATTATACAAAAGGAAATTAATAAAATAGCGGAATGGCTAAATGCCAATAAATTATCAATCAACCCATCCAAAACAAAATTTATCATTTTTAAATAAAAAATAAATCTTTGAATCAAGAAATTAATCTCAAAATAAATAATAATATTATTAAACAAGCATCTTATGTAAAGTTTTTGGGTGTATTAATTGACCACGATTTTTTATGCATGGAAGAACCACATTAGCTCAGTTCAGAAAAATATAATACTGAATCCGCGGGTTTGATTGCAAAATTAAGACATTTTACTCCCAAAAACAGTTTGAAATTGGTATACTATGCTTTAGTCTATCCATACCGGCTCACGTATGGAAATCTAGTTTGGGCAGGAAATACGTACCCAACCAGGCTTCAAAGTTACTGAATGTGCAAAAGAAAATTGTTCGACTAATTAGTCACTGTAAATCCTATATGCATAATATGCATGAACATTCAAAACCACTATTTTTGGATTTGAAAATCTTGAACATCTACCAAATCAATGATTATTTATGTAGTTTATTCATGAATCGTCGCCATTATTGTCAAAATTTGCCGGACTTTTATAATGATTACTTCAAACAAAATAACGATGTACACAACTGTAAGTATAATACGCGAAATTCTACCAAGTTACATGTGAGTTATAAAAGAACAAACTACTGTATATATATACTGTATTTAACAAAGGAATTTCTTTATGGAATTTTTTTGATGACGAAATTAAAAATATTAAAACTTATTTTTCTTTTAAGAGAAAAGCAAAATCCCTGTATTTATTATCTAATTAATGTAAATAAATTATAAAAACTTTAGCATTGGCCTTAGGAACACTAATGATAGTAATGTACTATTTTATTTCTTAGTAATTTTTCATCTTTCAATTTGTTGTAAATAGATTCTGCTTGTATATAATTTCTTCTTTCCGATAGTCTTTTATCACTAGAATACTAAAACTAGGGGCCTTACTATAAATTTCTCCAGCCAGATCGGACATATAAAACTCATATTACAGTTCCTCCGCTTAGAAAATGTTTCAGTTAATAGTTTTGTTTAAGTGACGGTATGCCGCATGGTTGGTGAATATTTTATATTAAAAAATGCACATGTGCACGGTGAAGATATTCATGCAACATTACATTGTATATATTTGTTATTGTAAACACTGAGGTAAGTGAGGTTGCTTTAATAGTGAGCTTAAGCAAGTGACGTTTTTGACAACACGAACGGCATGAGTAACGTCAAAAGACTGGGTCAAGGGCTGTGATTGGTGAAAAACGTCAATTTTACTTCCGATCGACGTCCGTGTTGTCAAAAACGTCACTTGCTTAAGCTCACTAATTAGTCGCTGGGCACTCTTAGACTTGCCACAAGTCGACTTTGTCGCTCGCGCTCGCGTTTCGTTCGAGGCCGACTTGTGGCAAGTCTAGGGCACTCTGTGCCTCGATCCAGCGACTATAGGTGTCGGCTTCATCGCGGATTGTTGGTCACAAAATGACCTACGTCATTTTTTTGTCAAACATTACGTCATTACTTTCAGTCGCTGGATTCAAGATGGCCGCTTACTTGGGAGTTGGGAGCGTATTGGAAATAATTTCATCGATTTTGTGCATATTTTCTTCATTTTTTCGATGAAACTTAATAGTTTTCCCATCAACCAGACTTAATAAACCGAAAGTCATCTTATATGAGTAAACTTGGAAGGCTAGAAGCCTGAAATAGACGACAAAAGTTCACAATTTTCACAAAGTTGGAACTTCGTAAATTGCAACAATATTCGCAAGTTGCTGTTTATTTGGATGTAAATAGAATCTGCTTAATGGGACAAGGGTTTAATAGAGCTTCTTGCCTTGCTGGCAAATGATATTTTAAAAGCTCTCAGGACAGCTGTTATCTCACAATAGGTATTGTACAATTCAAACACACAGAACATATTAATTTGTATAATATAGATAAATTTGGCAAAGTTAGTTACATTGTTGCTATGCAATTCACAACTCTAAATATTCATAAAATAGAACAGAGGTAACTTAGCATTTGATACACTATAAAAGTCATTCATGTAGCTAGATAATTCTAAAGCTTAGTTATCTTTGTTCTACTCTATGCTTCAGTACACTAGAACAATCAATGATACTTAGACATGGGACCTATGTAAAGTAGTGAATTGGATATAACCAAACTTTAATAGACAAATTTGTTTATCGTCTATAGTCCGGGGACTTGTTTGATGAACTTTGTTTTAATTTTTCCTTGAATCCCATTTTTGACAAAAACAATTTCATTTCATGAACACATAAACTTAACAAACAAATAGCAGTCTTAATCTCAATCACATGCAGCGTAATATGCAATAGCCCCAGCGACTAACGCTCAATAGAGCGTCTTGTTAGGCCCCCTTTACACGAACCCGGGCTGATTTTCAACCCGGGTCAGCACGCCACAGGAGGTTATTTTTTTATTCTGTTTACATGAACCCGGGTTGACGACAATTTTGCCAACCCGGGTCAGCAATTCTCAACCCGGGCTGACTCGAGTAATATTCCGAGCAACAGACTGGAGCAGAGTGTATTTTTAGCGCTTATATCCCTTAAAATCCCTTATAGACCTCATACGATATTATTACGATTATATACCTTTTAGTTTTGGCGCTTATATCTTTCAGTATACAATTATATCCCTTTTTATCAAGGATTTAACCGTATAGCAACTTAATTCTGCCTTAAAGACGTTTTCTTCCCTTTTTTCCCTCGTTATTTTGTACTGGAAGATCTACTGGGCAAAAATATTCGGCATCGAACGCCAACGCCAGACCTTCGCGCAACTTTGAATACATTGCGACAACATCGGAGTTGAAATCTACATTTTTATAATTCATCTCCGTCTTATAATCCTTCAGAGAAAGGATTAGGTGATCAATAATTTCAGACCACCACTGAAACGCGGGTTGTGCATTTTTTCTTTTGGCTTTGGACAGTTTTTACTCGCCATACTGTATGATTTTATATGTCTGTACCCAAACAGAGACGGAGAAAATACGCACGCAAAATGTTGAAATGCGATATGACGCTAGGTGCAAAGTTCACAATCAGGAATTTCCCGCACTTTACATGATCCCGGGTCAAGCCAACCCGGCTTTACATGAAGAAATGAGTAAACTTTTCACGCGTTCACACCTCGCCAACCCGGGTCGACCCGGGTCTCGAGAAGGGTGCCCCGGGTTGGCGAGGTGTGAACGGTTGACCCGGCTATCGTGTAAACGCTAATAGAGATTTATTCGTAGACGGGTTGACCCGGGCTGGCAAGCCAACCCGGGTTGATAGTCAACCCGGGCTCGTGTAAAGGGGGCCTTAGAGATAATCTAATTGGCGCGGCATGCGAGTAGCGACTCAATAGCGCGAGGCGCGACTAAATTGGCGCGACTCGTGGAAAAAGGCGCGACTCGTGGAAAAAGGCGCGACCACGCGAAAAAAATTATTACGACAAAAATGCTATGTTATTGTTGGCATCAACTATGTCGCTGACCTCAGAATGATATTTCGTCAAAACTTTTTTCTTCAAGATTTGTTTAGAAACAAATTTGGAGTAGGGTTAGAGATAGATAGTTTAATAAAACATTTACATTGCAGCCAAAGGCTGAATTACGTATTAAAAGTTTACAAAATACGAATTATTATTTAATTACTATTATAATTATTAAGTTAAAATTATGCAAACATTTAAAATTTTACTAGGATGATAATAAAAAAGATACCACTAACGTTACGAAGACATCTTCGATGCCATCGCAAATATAAAAGAGTTTTTAGTACGATTAGTATTAAAATGAGGAATGTCAAATTCATAACCATTTCTGAGATCGTGGTGCCAGTTATGTTTCTGTGGGAGGAGGTCATAAAGTTTGTGGTTTGAATCCTTTGTAACATTATCAAACAAGTTTTTGCATAAGAAATTATGGTGTTCTTCTATTGGTTTGATGTTCAAAATTTCTCCTGTTGCAGAGTAGTCCATACCTATGTATATTAGAAATCTGCATAACTTTAGTATTTTCAAGAAATTAGTTAAGACTTATTATTTTGAAGAAGCCTTTAATGTAAATACTTCATGTAACATATAATCTATATAATCTTCTTTATATTTTTAGTTAGTAACCATTCAGCATAGAATAACTTTAGTGTAATTATGTTTTGTGATGCGCATTTGATCATATACTATAACATGTTAATTTGCGCAATATAAATATTAAATATTATTATTATTATTATTCCTGGATTTATTATTGAAATAGCCCTTTTTTCCAGTCGAATCAATTCGTTCTTTAAGTGTTGTGGAAGGGAGTGATAAAAGGCTGGTACTGCGTAATCCATGACAGGGTAAGGATTCGGGTAAGGGTTAGAGTTGGTGTTTGGAGTAGGGCTAGTGTTAGTAAAACCCGTTGCTTTGTTACGTTTTGTCACTCTGAGGCCAGCGAAATAATTTCTTCCGTTATTGTTTGTATAAATCTCTTTGTAGTCGGACCCTATAATAATATGGAACAAATACGTTCCACGACTTTGTACGTTCTAACTCCGGTTTCCCTTGACCAAAACAGACAAGAATACCACCATTCGATTAAGTATGAAATTCTCTACAATGTGATATTTAAATGCCTAAACCCTGTGCAAGTAAAACCATATTTATGCTCTACGCAAGTTTGAATTTTCATTGTGCGAATATTTTACTATAGTACATACTGTACATACATACATACTTTATTGTGTTCCTCAAAGAGGCTTTTCGACACTAATTTACATGGAATGGTGATTAAAAAACAAGGTTAAGATTACATATATAAAAATTTACTAGGAAAAATCTTCTATTATTAAAATAGTCCATTACTAAGAATACAGTCTGTCTAACATGTCTTTCTTTAATTTATTCTTAAAACTTCTCAAAGATGGCATTTGTTTCGTGTTATTGTCCAGATCATTCCATAGTTTCGCCCCTCTATAATGAAATGTTCTCTGGCCAGTGGTGGTATTATAAATCGGTATTTGGAGGAGCTCTCGGTTACGAGTGTTACATTCATGTATATTTGATCGTTTACTAAATTTACATTGCACAAGTAAGGTGCAGGGGCTACATTGTTAATACATTTGTACATCAAAACTGTATCTCTAAAAAGTAAGTATTCTTTAACTGGAAGCCAATTCAGTTCTTGCAGTTTCGGTGAGATATGATCGAACTTCTTGCTGTTTGTCACGATCCTACACGCGAAGTTTTGTACCAGTTGTAGCTTGTTAATATTTTTGGCCGAAGTGTTCGACCAAGCAGAAGAGCAATAAAGGAGTTTCATTATTCATTACCAATGCTGATAGTGACCTAGGGGTTTCCACAAGTTGCTCGGCACGTTTTTGGCAACTTTTCATTTTATTACAAAAGTTGCCGTTTAAAACAAAAGTTATTCATAAAATGAAAAGTTGAGAAGGAAATTCTATTTTATCTCATAATTTCTAAGAATAAGGCAATTTTCACACAATTTTGTGCAAAAAATGCCGTAAATGCAGTCCTAGGACAGGCCGGACCCCAGAATCCCCTATATTGAAATAACAACCAAACCTCGTACCCTGGGTATTATTTCTCAGACTCTGCTTAGCGTGGGCAGGAAAGACCCTATAGGGCTTTCTTGTGTGTGTGTCCAGGGGAGAGATGCAAGAAACAGTTATGGAATCTCTTTTCGCTCCCACGGCAAGGTAGTGCCCCAATTGGCCAATTATTGTTTTTTGTCCGCCCGGGGCGAAGATGAGCTGATTTTAACCTGCAAAATAAAGAGTTATCTGCTATAAATTAATATTATGTATTTCAATATTAGAGCTTTGATGTTAATTACCAGGTAAATGTGTCAATTTTTTATTTTGATAAAAATTTTGGAAGGAAATTTTTGGAAGGAAATTTTGAGGAAAAATTGGGAAAAAAAGGAAATTTCGGGTTATGGAGAAGGAAATTTTTTTTTGGGAGTGGAAACACTGCGTGTCGGTTTATATTAAATAAATAGTGTTTATATATTCACGTACCGTTTCAACTTTCCACCACTGGTTTCCACTATTAAAAGTTCTATAACGTTTTATATAATAATATAATTCACTAACAAGGTAAGACGTTCGTTTTTCTTGTTTTTGCATGCAGTCATGCAGATATTAAAACCCGACACCTCTGCCCCCTGTGGTCAAACACTCCCTGCCCCCTATAAAATACAGAATTAGTTGTAAATTGCAGCTAAGACTATTATTAACTTATAAATGCATCAGTCAATCCCAGCTGCGACCATCCTTCCCCTGGCCATGCCCTGGGCCAAGCGGCCATCCCTGGGTCGAAAGAGCATCATGAACGAGGGGTCCGACAAGTGATGCTGGAACGATGTGAAGGCAAGGGGGGCAGATTTTCGTGAAAGGGCACTTTTGAATTGATATATATATATACTAAGAGATGTTTGCAAAACATCTAAGAGATGTTTGCAAAACATCGGGAGTTGAACTTCGCCTAATCATGTTTTCTATTGATTGGATGATAGGGGTGTTCACGAGGGGGTTCTCCGCCAGGAGATTGTGCTATTCTTGAAGCTCGATGACTGCATTTCTTGCGTTTTCTGAAGCAAATTCGCAAAAGAATTGCACTAACATTTCAGACAATTCGCTATTTCGCCAAGGCATTCCTTTAAATTGAAAGGGCACCTTTGCCCCCCTTGCCCCTCCTGGTAAAGGGCAACGGGGGCAGCTGCCCCTCCTGCCCCCCCCAGTTCCGGTGTCCCTCGATCATGAATGACCCACGATATATGTAGATATATCCAAGAAGAATGGATTTAGTTTAAATTTTCAACTGTTAAACAAAAAGCACATGCTTTAGGGCAATAGATCTTCATAAAATCTCACAGAGATCAGTTTTCGCTGCATATATAGGCGTAGCTGTTAAGTAGGTACTTCATGGTGAAAACGCGTCCTGAATATTTAATTGGCGAAAAACAATTAAGATATGTATGTCATTATTATAAATTATATAGCACAAATATTTCTTCTCAATCTTATGCTGTATCTTATGAAAAGTAATGCAATTTTGAGAATGCAGGAAATAGTGTCTCATAGAACCTAAAATGATCTGTTAGGATTTTCTCCATCCAGTATCACTTAGGGGAAATAAGCTAGGTGACACACAGACACAGACTCTAGCTTTCCAAGGTGACTTTTCCAATTCATTTAATTCCGTGGAGAAATGTCTAGGAAAAGCTAAAGGTATATGCTTGTGATGCAAAATTTCACCCCCAAAATACTTGAAATCGCATTTCAGGGACTCTAGATTTCAAAATGGCCCAGCCCCGACCAAGCAGGTCTCCAACCCTTACCTCTGGAACTGTTTTTTGATAAAAGAAAGCAAACCATCACTCATTATGTTCAGATGAAAACATTTGTGAAAGGCTATGACTCTCTATCTGCCGTTCATATTCTGAAATTGTGTTAAAAAATTGCCCGAAAAATGTCATATTTGGTCGGATATTTTTTAATTTTATTTTGAATAGACACCAACATTTATTGAATAAATCATGTACAAAGAGCTACTATAACTTCCTGATGAACTTTGCTCGAAATGTTGAAGTTCTGTTTATATTTTCAGGTAGTATAGCACAGGGGTGGAAAAATTTTTTTTCTTTCTGGGAACCAGTAGGTCAAAGGCTAAAAATTTTCTGTGAAATTTGCAATGTTACAATTACAGAGGTGACAAAACAAATGCATAATTATTGTATTATTTGTACTTTAATAATGATAGGCCGTAAAAAAAAATACCTGTGGTTCCGGTTTCATATCGTGAAAAAATTAGGGTCGGTAGGTCGGGAAATAATTTTTTTTTTTAATATTTTTCATGGTTTTGGTGGTTTTTTGCTGGGCGATTTGCAGTATTGTCCCGACATCAATATTAACTAGAGATGCGTATTTCCTATGGACGAATTTAGGCAATTTGGTTCAATGGGCCATTGCATTTTTAAACCAAACCCCCCCTATTGAGGACATCCATTTTTTGGTCCCCCCTCCCCTGGAATTTCCACATTTTTTAAGCGAATTTTTTGCCTCCCCTGTGGAATTTCCGCAGATTTTTATTGAATTTTAGCCATCCCCATGGAATTTCCGCAAGAGTCCTGGTTGTACCAATGTACCTTCCCTTTCTGGATCTTCCAACAATGTGTTTTAATTTACAACCTCGTATACCCAGGGTTTTATCAACTGGAGCTGAGATAAAACCCTGGGTACGAGGTTGATATTTTTATCTGTTGCATTCTTTATTAGTACTGGTCAACCTCGTTAAATATTAATTGGTACATATTCATTTGATCCAAATAAGTTTGTTAATATAGAAGTACAAAACTAAAACTAAAAATAAAATCCCGAAGCAGGCGAAGTATGTAGTAGTTCGGAGGATATGGTCTGTATTCAGGAAACATCTGGATATGAACCTTGGCTAGACAATAAAAACTGACTGATTCCATCGACCATTACTGACAGTTAGGGAAACACAAACTCATGAAATGATAAGCTGTTTGTATATATTATATATATATAATGTGATCTGATTGGTGCACTATTAAAAGCGTTGTACAGTCATAGTATATTTGTACATGAACAAGCTAGGAAATGCAAAATGTCTCAAGATTATATTTCTTTCATAGAAATAATGTCATTTGTATGTACTTGATAATGAGCTGATTCCAGCAATATTGTAAAGCATGTAGCTACTTCATCTTGAAAAGAGTGCCCAAGTATTTGCTACCCTCCCAGCATGAGCATGAGCCCAAAAATATTTCTCCCCACAAAAATGGGTGCCCACAAAATATTAGCCCTCCCCTTAAATTTACCGGATCCCCCCCCCGATAATTAATGACCGGTCCAATTACGTTTATTCAATTTTCCCAACAGAACTTGTAAAATCCTTTCCTTCCCTTCTCCATGAAGAAATGAACCGATCTAATTCATTTAAAGTCCTTTCTCAGAGCCTGAGTCGATATGGTTTGACACGAACCGTATATTTATATCATTATGTATATCACACTAAAACCACCCCAAAACACATATAATGCTTAAAGGAACTAAGTAAGTTATACTTTATTATTTAAAGTAAATTCTTAATGCAAAATAATAAAATAAACACACAGTCACAGAGCTTGGGCAATATGCTCGTTAATATGCTCGGGCAATATGGATGTTAATATGCTCGCTATATCAATACCCAGGATCCAAGGGCGCCGGAACCACGGGGGCAGCTACCCTATGCTGGGGGGGGGGGGATGGACGCGGGGCCAGCCGTGTGCCTTTTACCTATACATTTTATACAGAGCTGATACCTTTAAAAAATAAGCTATATAACATTTTCACTTGAGACATGGAGCCGGCGCAATGGCTGCCAAGGCATTTTATTGCTCTGTGTAGGATTTTATTGATGAAATACTCTAGCGACTTTTTACTAAATTTTAAACGTTATAACCGTTTGGAAAATTAAGTATGGCAAATAATTTGTCTTCTTGGAATGCGAAAGAGGTACAGGAGGAGTATGGTCATTCAGTACTTTGACTGTTCGTCGAGTGATTGTAAAACGCATCACCCATTAAATTGCATAAAGCTGAAAGTATTAGATCCTGTTAGCAATCTTAACAATCCAACATACTTTTACTGAATGCTCGATCTATCGCTGGAACAATGGACGAACTTGTTTGTATTAGCAATGAAGCCGATCATCAAATTATATGCATCACCGAAACTTGACTAAGATGAATCTGTCCCTAACGAATTCGTAAGTTTACCTATAATTATGATATTATTAGAGCCGACCGAAGCGGTAGAAAAGGAAGAGGGTTAGCTATATATCTACATGAAACGTTGCCGTACTGAACTCGTGATGACTTAACAACTGAGGATATATACAGTGTGTATGGATAGTTTGTCAACCAAAGAGACTTCCGAGGTCAATTTCACGCCTGCATCTCAGTTGTTATTGCATGCATTTATTTGCCACCGAATCTATTACATGATAATATCTCCTAGTGGGGCACATTTCTCCTATCCCTGACTTGATTAGATCTTCTTTTTCCATTGTAAGTGGGAATGAATCGGTCATGTTCGTTCTTGCAACACCAGGGTCGAAACTACAGAAGGAATGTCAAAGAGTGATTTGGGAGTCAGGGTTGAGAGTAAGGTAGTTGAGAGGACGGGACGACAATAAAGAGTATGGTGCAGAGATCGAATCCTTTTAAACATGCAGAACGGGAGGGAAAGGCTCGTGTTGTAGAGCTGGAGTGACCTACGAAATACATGTAAAATGCAATGAATGTGGTGATATTTATATGTTGGTGAAACATCGAGAAGTGCATACACATGCATGTGAAACTGGCTAAAAGGAAAAAGAAACAGTCTGCATTATGGAAGCATTGTCGGAGCGATTGCAGAATACCCGTCCACTTTTGATAGGTTGTTAAACCGAATAAATGAATTAAAAGATTATTTCAAAACAGTTCACAATTAAAATTTAAAGATAAAACTACAAGAATATGTTGCTTGTAGTTAAATTCAATGCCGGAGTCTTTAAAGAACGAAGCATTTAAAATTGACATTCTTTTCTGATTTCGCCATGTTTACAAGGAATTAATAGGTGTAATATGTCAAAGTGGACGGGTATTCTGCAATCTAACCGCATTGTCAAGAGAAACATCAAGGCGAAGTTCAGGGCTTTCAGATGCAGGTCACTGGAATGATTTGGAAACGATGCTATGTTAAGGCAGATATCAGAAGGCGTGAAAATAAACAGGGTACCAAAAGAGAAACTAATCAACACGAGAACTGAATGGAATTAGTTCATATTCCACGAGCTGTGATATCATAGAGAAAGAAAAATTACCGCGATTTCTGAGAACATTACATAGATTTTATATGAAGTATAACAATACGGTTTTGATATTACGTTGTACAAAAGTATAGACGTCATCAAAATGGCTAATTACTGACGAGGCTGTGACAACAGCGAAATTAATATAGAACGCCAATTTTTTTATTTCTAAATAGTAGGATTTTAATGTTTTAACTAAGGTTGTAGATTTTTAGTAAGTAAGACTGTGTTGAAAGAGAAACATAGACGTTATATGTAAACAACGAGTTTGAGTGTTTCATCAGGGGATCCAAACACGAGAAAACTGTATGAAACACGAGCGCGAAGCGCGAGTGTTTTATTGTTTTCGAGTGTTTGGTCCCCTGATGAAACACGAGAAACGAGTTGTTTACACAACATCTCAAACGAAAACATTTCGTTGGCTTATATATATTATTATAGTATATTGTTGTGTTTTGACTTGAATTTGTAATTAGGATCTCAGTTATTCGATGAAAACCGTTTTTCATCTAACAACAGTGATGGTATATGATTTTTAGCGTGTTTCCTTGCGGTATCCAACCTCAATCATGTGACGAATTAGGGTGAGTTCATTTGCTAATTTGCTCATGAATTATTAATGAGTTTGAGATACTGATGTCGTCCAAAATCAACTTTCTAAAATTTCACTAAGTTATATCGATCCCCAGCACAATATGGTGGTCTCCCGAGCTCATCTACAATCCTAGCTCTATTAAACTTACTACACTACTGGTATCAATCTCTGGAGAAACCGAGGACGGTAATTAAGGTACTATTTTTGGATTAAAATCCAAAATTAGCAAAGCATTTGACTTGATTAATCACAATAAATTGCTTGACGACCACTGAGGTTGAGGACATGAAAACGTTAGGTGTAAGACATGCCCTCATACCATGGATTAGTGGTTCATATTTAAAGGGAAGAAAGCCGAGAACTAAATTAGGAAATGTGACATCAAATTTAGAATCCGTGATGTTAATGGAGGCATACCCCAAGGCAGTAAAATTGGCCCACTCGCATTCGTTATTAAAATAAATAACTTAGAACGAGCATGTTTGGAAAACGACAGTAATATGGTAGTCGTCTATATGGACGACACCACCTTATCAGAAATCTTGAACGTGTCACATATTTCAGGCGACCAGATTGGCAACGTGCAGGAACAGTTAAACTCAGTGACTGAATGGTCGAAAGACCAAGACATGATTTTAAACAATAAAAGTGCAAAGTAATCAGTGATTATAGACTTTAGAAAAACGAAAACAGAAATTCCAGAATTACAGGCGGAACAGTCTTCAATAAATCGTATCAGCTCATACAAATTACTGGGTGTGTGGATCGATAATAATCTGAAATGGGAGACTAACACTTGGACATAGATTAAAAAGGGCCGAAAAAGACTGTACTTTTTAAAACGTTTAAAGAATTACGGAGTCCTCACAAAGGACCTGTTGGCGTTTTAAAATTCAGTTTTAGAATATGGTGATGTGTTATGGTCTGGGGGTCTAACAGCTAAACAACGATGCAATATCGAAAGGATATGATTCAAAAACGAGCATTCCGTATAATATATCCAGAACAATCCAGCTAGGACAAGATTACGAACATTGCATGCGAACAAGTTGACAACGTTGGAAGATTGAAGAAAGACCACTCTTTCAAGTAAATATCTCATATGCATGGCCAAAGAAGATCATAAGCTTACTTCATTTTCTTTCTCCAAAAAGATCTGAGGTAACGGAAAGAAACACTAGAGCGAATAAAAACTGTTTTTATCATGAAATGCAGTCCTTCGGCTTCAAACGTCCAAAATTTTCTGAGGGAGTCCCCCATTTCTTTAACAACTTAGTATTACTATAGTTATCAATTAGAAAAAGGTCTATTACAATTATTGCCATTCAGGTGATTTTTTAACATCGAGGTACAAATTTTAGACACCAATTTTCCTCTGACACCCCCTCCCCCAACTCCAGATGCTTCGCTACGTCCCTGAAAGTGCTATTTTTAGAGATTCTGCCCCCGCTGCTTTGGGTTCCTTTCGGCACCCCTGCCTGGATCCAGAGGTTTATTTTCATTATTATATCAGATAATGGCAAAGGGAAGATAAACCTCCGGTTGAAAGCGGCAATTGATTGATATTGCGCAGTGCACTGCGCCAATCGGTTTAAACTAGGGTAGATTCTACTCTGTGACTCTAATTGGACAGATTGGATGATTACACAAAAAGTTATCTGTTGGTTCAGTTCAAAACTTGTCACGTGTCAAGTGTGTTTTGATTAGTTGGATGCCGTTGCATGCATGCACGTAGTGAGGGTATTGCCGCTTTCAACCAGAGTTTTATTTTCTTGTTGCCATTAGTGATTATATATGCATGCAATGAAAATAAACCGCTGGAACCAGTGTCCGAGATGAAATAGATTGTAGTATAAAACAATGTATTCTAGTTGTATAATTCAGACTTGTGAGCTCTCATGATGCCGCACCTCCGATGCCGCACTTTTTTCTCCCGGTAGGAAGGTATTTTCTCCCGGGATATTTTGCAGAGTGACTCCGTATAAACTACAAGTGTTTGGCTTTTTTATCCACTTTTGTACTATAAGAGATCAGTATAGATTATCATAAGGATATACGAGACGCACCAGGATCTCGAAATCATGCATTCTCGCTATGCCTATAGATGTTAGTCCATATGACTTTATTTTTGCTCTTCCGCTTTTTGATAACATTTCACATTTTTAAAGGCTAAAAAGGGAATCTCCCTGTTTTAAATTTTTAAGGTTGTCAATGCATTTCAATAATCAAGCAACATCATTTGTCTGTGAAGAAAAGCACTGCTTTAAAAACAACATATTTGATACTTGTTTGCAAAACAAGCAACGAATTCTCAATACTGTTTCTGTTAGATTCTCACATTATTATTGATTCCATGGCCAGCGACTCAATCACGCTCCGTGGGGCGCCTTGTTATTTTCATTCACTGATTACATTCTGTTCTCTTGCATTTCAATAGGTTTATAACAACTATTGTTGTCGTCACTTAAGAAGCATCCAATATTAATATTGATTATTATAATCGTAAGTATAGCGTTAAATTTTGTTTGTATTCTGCACAAGTTTAACATTCCACGTAGACAACCGATTCACTGGGCATTCCGTGGGCTACACATCACCGTCAGCGATTATGTACAAACGTGTCAAATTTCAATCACGCAAGTTGACTCTCACGATAGTCTAATACAAACAATATGATGAACAAATGATTGTGCCAGGACAAATTCGTCTCGCTCAAGCCGGACTATGTTTAACCAAAGAGTTTTAGTATTTTTAATCGTCGTAACTGCAGTGATATGTCTTGCTTATCGTGTACACCTATTTTATTATTCACCGAGACCTGTTGGACCGACTACATCATACGAAGTTCTAGTACTTCCCGACAAACAACGAATATTATATGAAAACAAGACTACACGTTTGTTGCGAGATCTTCTGCAAAGTTCGTATTTAAAAATACAGCCGTTCAAAATAAATGGCGACGATATCATGGTATTTTTGCATATACAGAAAACTGGAGGCACATATTTCGGTAAAAATTTAGTCACAAATCTACATTTGGAGAGAAAATGCGATAAAGTTGTGTCAATGAGGTCACGGTTCATGTGTAAACGACCTAACTCAGACGAATTTTGGTTATATGCTCGATATTCTACTGGCTGGGTATGTGGACTTCATGCTGACTGGACTACGTGGAATAGTTGTCTTCCAAAACTATTAAAATCTCGACTAAGTAAGAAGCATTTTAATGAAACCAAGTTATTATATATTACTATTTTGCGTGACCCGGTTGACAGGTTTTTGAGTGAATTCAAACACGTCCAACGGGGTGCAACATGGCTCTCATCCAAATTTGTATGCAACAATAAGAAATACAAACTGCCTATTTGCTACAAGGGCGCCAACTGGAGTAATGTGTCATTGTCTGGATTTCTCAACTGTCCCTATAATTTGGCATTCAATCGACAAACCCGTATGTTGGCCAATTTAACTGAGGTCGAATGCTACATTTACGATAATAAGATTGAGGAATTTAACTATAGTCAACAATATGGCAAGCTCATGTTGGAAAGTGCTAAGCGAAATCTCCGCTCAATGGCGTATTTTGGACTCGTGGAATATCAAAGAGAAAGTCAATACTTGTTCGAGAAGACATTTGGGTTGAAATTTAAGAAAAAATTAACTCAAGTACCAGGCAACGAAACTATAAGTGGTGAGACTTCGTCTACATTGACCACAAGGCTTCTGTTGCGAATACGTAAAGCCACCAGGCTGGATCGTCAATTGTACAATTATGCAAAAGCATTATTTTTTAGAAGGTTAAAATATTTTGAAAAAGTGGACGAAATGGGTAAGTTTTAAAGAAATTGCCGATATAGTTCTATCACTGATCTCAAAATTAGGTCTGGTAGAGCAACCTTTTCAATTCAGGGATTTAATTTTGAAGCCAGAATATTGTATTTAATAATTAATGAGGATTTCATATTCCTTACGAATCAAATCGTTATACATGTTTAAATTAGTTTACTATCAAGCAAATATCTTGCCGTAAACTTGAAAGATATAACTTCCCACATCTCTTCTAATGAGTTTTATAGATGAAGATCGTTTTAAACACGGGTTTATGAGACTAACGGCGGCCATATCGGTGTGACTCATCAATTATTCACTGGAAAATTTCAGACGGAAGAGAGGCTACTGATAACCAATTTCTCTCTAGGCAATATTTTTTATTCCTACCAAACACCAGAAACGTTATGAATCTCTTCTAACATGTCAGCAACACTTCTCTAGATTTGCGGTGGTTACACCAATGTGGCCGCCATTGGCTTCGCATCCATTGACATCGCCGTCATTGGCTTCGCTTATGCATATCAGATGCTCTATCCAGTCCTAGTTTTGAGATCAGCGAGTTCTATAATATGTGCCATTAATATAATTACATAGGTGATTATTGAAAATTCCCCACACTGATTGGTTGCCGTTGAGGTGATTATAACGCATAATCACCTAAGCGATTTTCACCTAAGCGATAATCACCTAAAAGACAAAGAAATGTGTATTTTTTATTTTTTCCCAAATAATCACCTATGAAATTATACTAAAACAATTATTCACCTCAGGCTCGGTGATTATCGTGAATAAAAACCTCGACTTCGTCTCGTTTTTTTGTCTTGGTTTTTATTCACCGATAATCACCTCGCCTTCGGCGAATAATTGTTAATTATTATATAAAGTATAGTGCTTTATAGAGATTTCGAGCACTGATAAAACTGATAATGTCATAATCTCACATGTAAGATTATTTATGATAATCTCACATGTGAAAATTATCGCTTTTCAATTATCGCTTTTCTGTAAAAATTATCGCTTTTCAAAGAATGTCTTTTAAAAATACATGGGTGCTTGGAAATACCAGATTTATTTCTCGTGTTGAACATGATATCTCACTCGTTCGCTGCGCTCACTCGTGAGATATGTTCAACACGAGAATTAAATCTGGTATTTCCAAGCACCCATGTATTATTCTCTATTTATTTTATTACCAGAAAGCTTCGGATTGAGAGAGATTACAAACGGATATAGATTCATGTCTCGCTGTTCATGAGTTAGGATCAGCAGTTCGGGTTATGCACTAGTCAATCGAAAGCCCGGCCCCCCGACCCCCGGGACTAAGCGGGGATTTTAACATTTCACGGTTGTTAAAATACCGGCTAAAAAATCTTGTTCAGTTGTTAAAATCCCCGGGTTACTGTGCCTAAACTTTTGGGGTTTTTTTTTTCAAATTTCCAAATTTCCATTTTCAAATTTTTTTTTTTCAAGTTTGATAAAAAACCTAACATTAATATTTCCATTAAAACTCCGCCAAAGTTATAGAGAATAATACATGGGTGCGCGGAAAAACCAGATTTATTTCGAGTGTTGAACATGATATCTCACGAGTGAGGGCAGCGAACGAGTGAGATATCATGTTCAACACGATATCGTATTTTTACGTGTGTTTAAATACGATTTTTCTCAGTGGCCAAAAACTGTATATAACACTTATGACTATGTTTATATAATAAAATACTTTACCTAGTTCGTTCTTTAAAAATTTCGTATGCATATTATACAATTAATACAGGAGAATGGTTCAAATGAAGCCAATGGTTGTCAGATGCTTTGCTCCTTTGTAAAATAATACCGTTTTTAATTATTAAAGTACGCATAAGCCAGGTCATATATACCGGTATGTTAATAGGGTAAAATATAAATTCAAGGTATAAACCAGGTAATACATCACTCAAATCATGCAAACAACAAGAGTAGCGCTTAATATCTTAATATAATAATTTCCCAAATAAATATATACAAAGTACAAACAAATCTAAGACTGTGCACACGATCACTTTCCCGAGCGCTTTTCAATTGCGTTAAAAATGGCGTTAAATCCCCGGTTATGATGCCCGGCTATTTAAGTCAGTGTTAAAACCCCGGGTAGCAAACAAGCGACGTTTGTTAAAAGCCTGTATTCCCCCCGCAAAGTCCCGTTAAAACCCGGGGGGGGGCGGGGCTGGACTTCGATTGACTAGTGCATTAGAGTCGGGGTAAGGATAGGGCTCAGCATTCAAAAACAGCGAGACATGAATTTATATAACCTTAGGCATATAGGCTTAGCTACAAACTACCTGCATGAAAAATACAAGCATGCTTTCTGGTTATCGTCCGTTCAACATTTTTTATTGTCCAAGTTCTGTACATTATTTTACATTATATAATATAATATAATATAATTTTCAATTATAAACTATATAACTTAGTTAGTTCCCTTTATGCATTAATCATTGTGTTTTGGGGTGGTTTTAGTGTGATATAATCATATAAAAAATATCTTCAGAATGGTCATATTGCAGCAAATCGATGTCGTTCAAAATAGACTTAAATATTGTACTATAATACCTTATTGAATTCTGATCGTTTAATTGGCTGTTTATGGTCACGTGATATTGAATAGAAAATTCCATTTCCCAAGACTGCCAAGAGTGCAATGGAATACGTTCCATTGCACTCTTGCGAGTGCAATTGTACTATTAGACTTGCCACAAGTCGACCTTGAACGAAACGCGAGCAGCGAGCGCGAGGTCGACTTGTCATACTTGCAGGGTTTTCAATTGCATTTCGCGCTAAAAAATGTGAGTAAGTTATTGGCTATCAATTAACAGGTGGCTGATTTGTCTAATCGCATCATTATCTAATCGCATGTGCGTCATATTTCATATTTATCACTTCGCTTTGCGAAGCAGTCGTCTCCAATATAGGAACTAAATTGACCAAACTGCTAACTTGGTCTGACCAAATTGCTAACTTGGTCTTTCATAAGCGAGACCAACGACGACGAGAACCAACGACTTGTTATTTTCGACAAGTACTCGAAAGCGTTTGAACGCTGTGTATATAACCACTGCTATCCACATCTATCACCACGTTTCTACCACCTACAGCATGGTTTCTTAAGGGGTAAATCTACGGTAACTCAACTACTCCACGTCTACCAAGAAATCCTAGATCACTTAGCTGGTGGGAAAGAAGTTGATACAATCCACCTAGACCTGTCCAAGGCCTTTGATCGTGTTCAACATCACATGCTTCTGAACAAGCTTGAGCAATATGGCATATCAGGCTCGCTTCTTCAGTGGTTTCGCAGTTACCTAAGTGACAGATATCAGCGCGTTGCCTTAGATGGGACCCTCTCAGATTGGCTCCCCGTGACCTCTGGAGTCCCACAGGGATCCATCCTAGGACCCCTCCTGTTCCTAGTATACATTAACGACATGCCAGAATACGTAGGACAGGGCTCGAGTATTGCATTATTTGCGGATGACTCTAAACTATATAGGCCCATAAACTCGGCATCTCACCATCTGTTGCAATCGGACCTTTCAGGCCTTCATAATTGGAGTAATGACTGGGGCATGACGTTCAACCCATCCAAGTGCAAAGTGATACACATGTCTCGGAAAAAGGTCTGCTCCTCTGCTTCACTCCAATACCACCTGAACGACAAGCCCCTGGAAAGTGTGACACACATCTATCACCTGGGTGTCATCGTATCCAAAGACCTCTCCTGGGCTAATCATATTGAAGACATATGCACCAAGGCCAATAAAACCCTTGGTCTAATTAAGCGGGTGTGTGCTAGAGACGTTGTGGATGCTAATACGCGGAAGCTTCTCTATTGTGCTGTTGTACGACCTAAGCTTGAGTACGCGTCGTGTGTGTGGTCACCTTACTCGGCTAAACAACGTAAATTAATAGAGAACGTTCAACGCAGAGCAACGAAATTCATTCTGAACTACCCTTCTCGTGATGTTACCTACAGAGACAGACTAATATCCCTAAACTTTCTCCCACTTGAACACAGGCGTGAACTTTATGACCTAATACTATTATACAAAATCAAATACAACCTTATTAATGTCACCTTTAACCAATACCTTACACCTGCAACTAACCCCTATGCCACACGCAACTTCGACCCTAACAACTATAACATAATCGTCTCCAATAATCAAGAATTCTTCCGACAATCCTATTTCCCACGCACTGTCATTCTCTGGAACAATCTACCACCGAACATCAAAGCCGCCCATTCCCTACAGATCTTCAAGCACCATCTACAATCTTATTACAAAGCCAAACTGTTTACCTACATACCACCATAGTTAATCTTGTTCTATAATTCGTTGTACAGTATCCTATATGTTAAGTTCCATGTAATCTGTGATATGTTCGTGCATAATTGTCCTAGTACGTCTCGTTATCCATTAATTGTTAAGGGGTCGATTATCAATTGGAATTTAGTTTCTGTTTTCTTCTCCTGTCGCAGCATTCTCTAGTTATTGTTATTGTTATCTCTACGTAAATGTATATCTTTAATGTGTGTGACAAAATGAATAAATAAATAAATAAAAAGCATGCGGAGCTAACTCAAAGGTTAAGCTTTTGCCTTTTCCCATATCCTGTCTGTGCCGAAACGAACACATCTCTGCCAGATAGATAGGCTTCAATGGTCTGCCGTTGAACTCTAAATAGCCAGAAAACTGCTGTGCCTTTTCAATCGCCTTTGAAACCGAATTCTCCATTTAGAAAATGCAAACACAGAAACCACAGACACAGTGTTGAAAGGCAGAACGCGAAATACTGCGCAATTTCCTTGTTTCCGGAAGTCTGTTTATAAATACGTTAACATGTCCCTTTCACGCTTCTCTGATTGGTTGAAGAGATCATCAACAAATGAATATACACAATAATACAATATATATAGACTAGTTTACCCACAGGGTAGTGAATGCTGCCTTGGTATAGCATTGTTCCCAAATCTTTAATATTTTAAAGAATAAGAGTAAGAAATATTTGTAATCACCATTCCCCAATTAACCAAAATTTTGATCTCAACAAGTCTAGACAAAATTCCATCATAGCATGAAAGAGCATCGCAAAATTAGTAATATTCCAAAGTTTCGTTGCGAAATGTTGCAAAATGCGGATAATATAGCCTTGCGAAATTTGCAATATTCAGTCATTTTAGATTACAAACGGGAAATGGTTACCACTTCCAAAATTTTGATCTTAACTAGCCTAAACAAAAATTTCATCACAACTTGAAAGAGCAATCCCCAAATTAGTAATATTCCAAAGTTTCGTTGCAAAATGTTGTAAAATGCGGATAATATAGCCTTGCGAAGTTTGTAATTTTCAGTCATTTTGTAATTTGTATTACGCACAGAAGTGGTAACCATCTCCCGTTTGTAATCTAAAATGACTGAAAATTGCAAAGTCTAGATTTGTTGAGTTCAAAATTTTGGTTAATCGGGGAATGGTCCGTTGGAATCATCCATAATTTATACACTTGAATGTGCCCCGTATGATAACTCGGCCACAGAATAAGGAGTAGAACCAGAAGGGACACTCTTTTGATGTTAGGCGGTCGCGCCGACATAGGCCTGCATACACCCGCGAGAGAGCGGCGGCCATGTTCTTAAAGGTAGTATAGTGTGAGAATTTTACTATAAACAATATGGCGAAAACCGCACTATGATTATTAAAACTGCTCCTTTTGGAATATAAGTGGACTATTTTCATCTGTTTTATGAATATATTGAAGAAAAGGTAAGCGAGTTTTTATTTGTCAAGTCTGGTAGCGTAATTATTTTTTTTTGGCACAATTTAGTTGCGAGTTTTGCTCGGGAGTATGAAGGCTCTCCGCTCTCATGACAGCTAAATATATAAATGTTTTGGTAGATTCTCGCACTGTGGCAATTGATACACCAGGCGGAAATCTTAGTTTAAAGATAAAGAGCAGAGCCCAGCAAATAACTTTAAAAACTTTTTGGTTTTAAAGTTATTTGCTGGGCTCTGCTCTTTATCTTTAAACTAAGATTCTCGCACGTTTAAATATTTCTTTATTGTTTTAATAATTGTCCAAATTATTCCCTGGACGGGTTATTGATGGCCATTGATCATTTTACTATGTATACGTATACAAAGTATTTTATGTGTATTATTTCAAAGCAGGACAAATAATCATTTTTGTAATTCATACTCCAATAATTGGGGAAAGCAAGCTTTCAAAACAGGCACTCCATTTAAATGTGTTACTATCTAGTAGTAGTCACTAGTCATCAAGTCATAGATACATTCATCAAGTTAATTTTAATAATTTGTTTTAAACTTCATGCAGGGATGGTTGCAGTCTTGCAGATGTTGAAAGATCTTCTGCATCTTCAGAGTTCAAACAGTGATACCACATACTCACATAGAACTCAATATTGGGTCAATTGGATACTTAATTATTTTTGGAATCACTATATTGACACAGACTATGCTTACAGAATGTGCTTTGATTGTCAGTGGTACATTAACTTTAAGGTTATGTGGATTATAGAGTGTTACTGGAATATACAAGACATTTAAAATCAGAAAATTGAGAAAGAATTAAGGGACTATTGAAGGTTTACAATTGCAAAGAAACTTAAAATGGTTGTTGTTACATTAATTTGGTTGGCAGTATTTTAATATGATTTGCTTAAGACCGATAGACTCTGGTCTAGTTCAGGTAGACCAATAGACTCTAGTCTTGATAGACTCTGGTCTAGCTCATAAGCGCACTTGCCTTTCACCTCTGAGGCCGCAGGTTCAAGCCTCAGTGAGAAACTTCTCAATGCGACTCGAACCGAGTCCTCATATATGTGAAAAGAGCAAAAGTCAACGCTCTGCTGAAAGTCGTGGGTTTCCCGGGTACTCCAGTTTCCTCCCACAGGGAAAGTTGACAGGGTGCGTTAGGTAAAAAGGGCCCACAGTAATTGGCATATGCTGTTGTGGTGACCCTACCCTAGTTGGCAAAGCTAAATGAATAAAAAAATACATGTAAGTTTTCATGTGCCTGATGTGAGTGGACAAGTCATATTTTTTCAGCTCATTCTTGTTAGGTTTGATTTTTAATATACTACCTTCATTAGGTCATCTTAAAACATTTAGTGGCCATGAACTACCCCTTCACTTTTCCATTACTCCTCGCAGTGCCATAACAAGACACGATAATTTTTTTGGGGGGGTTGCATGTTCATATATATATATGTGTTCTGCCAGACGAATAAGACTTCTTTTGAAATTGATTGCTTTTATGGTATGGTATGTTAACATATCAATATGCACCCCCCCCCCAATTATGCACCCTCCCCCCCCCCAATTATTGCATCTTGTTACAGCCCGGACTCCGCCTAATCACAATTCAAAACAATTTTGAAATTAAAAGGATGATGAATCATCTGGTTTTAAAATTATGTATTACAACGTTGAAAGTTATTTATTGCTATGTCTATTGTAAATACAAAAATCTTCTAGTTATGCCTAAAATACCAATTGTAAGAATTGTGTAAATAAGAGTAAAGTATATATTATGTGAGAGATATAGAAATATATTCATCTTCATTTGAAGCAATTGAAGGTATTCCTTTCTTGTAACCAATAAGTGTGTTTTCATACAAGAAATTTTCATATTATGACTTTAAGAAGGACAAAATTGCAGGCTTGCATTGATCTGCAGTCAACTGCTCCAACAATAAATTACGGGACAAATCCCTAAGCTTTTTTCGATTTCCCTTGAATGCTGAAAGGTAAGAAATTACTTTTTTTTAATAGGATGCTTTTGGTTTCATAAACTTAAAGTAGACATTATAGACTACAAACTTTTTTCTATTGCAGCAAGACATCATAATTTGAAGAATATATATATTTCTTTTTGGGTGTGTTTATGAGAGTGTCTAAATTAACATGACCTAGGAAAACTTGTAAGAGGCCAGGTATAAAAAGTGGATGGAGAACCATTCTTTATAAATTAGATATTAAAGCATGGGCTTGGGTTATTAACTTTTATTAGAGAGGAGCCGGAAACTCTGCAGCTACTGCCTACTTGTGAGTTGTAGAACCAATATTCATTTGAAAATTTTTAAAATTTATCAAAATATATAAAGTGAATCATTTCGGTGTATCTGTTCCGGTATGCTCTATTTTAAAATAAGTTC
Organism: Paramuricea clavata; assembly: GCA_902702795.2. NCBI lineage: Eukaryota > Metazoa > Cnidaria > Anthozoa > Malacalcyonacea > Plexauridae > Paramuricea > Paramuricea clavata. The sequence continues at coordinate 42,022 of CACRXK020002137.1, forward strand.
TTACTTTGTTCGCGTAAATATATATTAAATTGCAATTATATGTAAAATAATTTGGACAAATTATTAAAAAAAAACCATTTATATGAGCCATACTGCCATATGATATTTAGCTGTCATGAGAGCGGAGAGCCTTCATACTCCCGAGCAAAACTCGCAATTAAATTGTGCCAAAAAAAATAATTACGCTACCAGACTTGACAAATAAAAACTCGCTTACCTTTTCTTCAATACATTCATAAAACAGATGAAAATAGTCCACTTATATTCCAAAAGGAGCAGTTTTAATAATCATAGTGCGGTTTTCGCCATATTGTTTATAGTAAAATTCTCACACTATACTACCTAAGAACATGGCCGCCGCTCTCTCGCGGGTGTATGCAGGCCTATGTCGGCGCTACCGCCTAACATCAAAAGAGTGTCCCTTCTGGTTCTACTCCTTATTCTGTGCTCCCGCGAAGCGTCCCACTATCTCGTCACGTGACATGAATAAAATGAGAACAATAACATATTTGTCACGTGGTCCAGGTAGCCTAACCATTCTCCTTCTATTAGCCGTGATGTCTGTAATGAACCAAAAAAAAAATGAATGAGGTTTGAGAAATGAGGTTTTTAAAGCAGACACATAGCCTAAATTACAACCTTCTGGAAAGTACTTAGCCGTGGCCATAGACCTAGCTCCTAGCTCGTTTCCGTTGTTGAGATATATTAGTTTCCGAGCGCCTAATTCCTGCTATTGAAGCTAACATAACCATAAACAGATCCTTCATATTCAGTACCACAACTGTATGGTTCCGTAAATGAGTCATCTGTAACAAGACAAAGAGCTTATAACTCAATCTCAGAATCACGAAAACGAAAGCCAAGACTGAGCACTTCTGGAAGAACGTATTGTGCGTTCAACTCCCTCGTTTCGCCTTCTCACACACGGAAACCCCAGAGATATAAAAGGTTAAAAAAGCATAACCTATAATAAACGAAACCACAAGCAGCCATGAAAATAATCATTTTATGATTAATTACAACGTTTCGGAGTATAACTCCATATTCAGTTTTTTAAAAAGGGTAGCTGATATAATTTTTTAACGATACAATTCAAAATCCGCTTTTGACGATACAAAATCTTTTCAAGAACAGAAAGATTTTATATCAAACCATCTTATTCTTTTTAAACCTGAAGAAGTGATTAAACTCTGAAATATTATAATAAATAAATTATTATTTGCTGATCTTGTGGTCAGATTTACTTATAAAAACACAATATTTGCAGCATAGAGACAGTTCCGTTATAACTGTTTGTATAATATATTAATCCGATAAATAAATGCGGGCCCAGTCGAACCCCTTTCTTTAGCGGGATTTTTACAGTCCAATGCCAACATTATTCGGTCACCAATAAGGCTTTCAGTAAGTTCACTTGACATAACAATCATATTTGTAACGAATAAATTTTAATTTTATGCACCATCAAAATGCCAAAACGTGGCCAGGGTTGATATATAACAATTTTTTTATGAATTATAGATCACATTTAAAGACTGAATTATATTCTACTGTAGTTTTGCTGGGATTTCCTACCTCGAAAACGCAAAATAAATATTCCATTAATCAACGCGTTTGCAGGTCAGTAAATATCAGCATGGGAGCAGAGACCAATATGACGTCATCCGATTCGCTGACACAGAGCCCGAGTCAAAGTAGATTGAACGCTTCATCCAGATTCTTTCTCGACAAGTCGCGTGTATCGTCTGTCGCTAGGGGCTTTCGACTTAATTTGCATGTTCATATATTCGATTCAGTGCATACGATGAAGACAAAAATACTATCATTCGATTCAGTAAAACAATTTCAACTAATTCCTAGCTAACGATAGTTTTAGTCATTATCAATATTATAGCGATTTATTGCCTTTGAAAGTGATCGTATATTTAACAAATAGATACGATTTTGCCGTTGTCTGTAATTCGGATATATACTGATACACAGTGATATCAGTGAGGTCATGTTGTCGACAATTAAATAGCCTGCGTGGCTGGCTCATTCAATAATGAGCCTGCAACAATCTCCAGGAAATTTGGTCGTATTTCGCGGCCGTGAGAGGACGCGAAAATCCCATTGGCTAAAATAAAAATATATGCCAATATTGCCAATTTGTAAACGTTTATACCGGCTGTTCAGCCGATGCAATTTTGAAACATAGCTGGTCATATTTTGTTTGATTTTCAAATTTATTGTAATGTTTGGACCTATGATGGTATTGTCTTGCTTTTGATATAAATATTTTTGAGTTGCCGTTCATTATTAATACGTAAATTATTGCTCAAATTATTGTATTTTTGAGTCTACTATTTAGACCATTCCTACATATTTTAAACTGCCAATTTTTTAAAAGTTTGAATTCTCGAGATATTACTTCATGAACTACAACTGTAATAAAGTATATTAGTTATTACTCACAGTGCATCACGCACAAGAATTTCAAAGAATATGATTGGTTGGATTGGAAATAAATTATGATAGTAACCTGAGTATCAGTCCCTTATATGTTTTCATTCGCCAGGATTAATTGGCGGCGGCGAAAGAAGGAGGGCCTGATACAATTCTTTACTGCGCAGCATGTAAAAAGTCCGATTCTGGCTTTTTCGTCTGATTGGCCGATTAGACAAAAGATTTTTTAATCTGTCATTTGATCATGGTTGGTGCTAATTAGATTATATTATTGTCGTTGATATATTTTATAATGATCACAACTACAATCATAGCCAGCCCACTAAACGGCTGAATTTAAATTGAAACTGCAGTAAAATTAGAAAATAATCGCAAATATATATATATATATA
>CACRXK020002138.1:1115-45979 GCA_902702795.2 Paramuricea clavata
TCATAATTATCGTGTTCCAATCAATAGATTCAAGTTCACGAAGCATATTCAATTGATGATGTTGTCTCACATCTCTGAAATAGGAATTTGTCCTTGTTGCTTTAACTATGTTTCGGGGGTATGTGATAACCATATCATGGTCGGATCTCACCAAGCTTTTTACAACTTTAACAGATTTCCAATAGTTTGGGACATTTGTAATAAAGACATCTAATATTTTTAACCCTCTCGTAGGGGTCTTAACGAGTTGGGTAAATGGAAGTTGATTAAGATTAGCTTGAATCGAGCGTATTTTAATTAATGACTTAAAGTGCTGTTCCAAATTGATCCGAAATATCCAACTTATTTGATTGCTCTTCCTTTTTGACTTTTTTTATCATGTTTTCCAACTTATCTTGCAAATTATTTACCGCATCGTATTGCTTTGTGCCATCATCACATGGTGTCTTAAATTTCACCGCTTCCTTTGTATGCCCTTCCTGTATGTTGTCATTTTTTCATTTACTTTCGCGTCAACATTATACTCAGTTACACCGTGCTTGCCGTATATACTCACTTTTTACGATCATATACAAGATTTCCAACAACTATAGGTATTGTGTTGCCACTTGGCTGGCGCACTCTTAAGTCGTCCACGACTCGTGAAACATTCCTTTTAAGTTGTCACGAGTCGTGAAATTTCACGGATTTAACGAGTCGTACGAATTTCGTGAAGTTCACCACTTGGCTGGTGCACTCTTAAGTCCTTCACGACTTGTGAAACATTCATTACAAGTTGTAACGAGTCGTGAAATTTCACGGATTTAACGAGTCGTACGAATTTCGTGAGGTTCACCACTTGGCTGGTGCACTCTTAAGTCCTCCACGACTCGTGAAATATTCCTCACAAGTTGTCACGAGTCGTGAAATTTCAAGGATTTAACGAGTCGTACGAATTTCGTGAGGTTCACCAAGCCAGTTGGCTGGTGCACTCTTAAGTCCTTCACGACTCGTGAAATATTCCTCACAAGTTGTCACGAGTCGTCCTTCACGACTCGTAAAATATTCCTCACAAGTTGTCACGAGTCGTGAAATTTCACGGATTTAACGAGTCGTACGAATTTCGTGAGGTTCACCACTTGGCTGGGTGCACTCTTAAGTCCTTCACGACTCGTGAAACATTCATTACAAGTTGTAACGAGTCGTGATATTTCACGGATTTAACGAGTCGTACGAATTTCGTGAGGTTCACCACTTGGCTGGGCGCACTCTTAAGTCCTTCACGACTCGTGAAACATTCATTACAAGTTGTAACGAGTCGTGATATTTCACGGATTTAACGAGTCGTACGAATTTCGTGAAGTTCACCACTTGGCTCCTGCACTCTTAAGTCCTTCACCACTCGTGAAACATTCCTTACAAGTTGTAACGAGTCGTGAAATTTCACGGATTTAACGAGTCGTACGAATTTCGTGAAGTTCACCACTTGGCTGGGTGCACTCTTAAGTCCTTCACGACTCGTGAAACATTCATTACAAGTTGTAACGAGTCGTGAAATGCTGTTGTATTGGACAACCATCACGATCTGGACTTGAAAACATTAGATTACAGTTTGTAAATGGACCATCCCTATCAAAAATATTTGCTCCACGTAAAGAGAAGCTAAGTTGCCCCGATAACTGTGATACTTGTAAACTAGCAATTAAAACTAATCTATGCAAGGTTAAGAATGCGATCTACCTTATTAATTGTTTACATTGTCATCTGGTCTATGTGGGAGAAACCGGAAGAACAATACGATCGCGGATAAAGGAACATCTCCGAATGGCAAGGGTGGGTTGACTACAAAATTTTTGTAGTTCGCTATAACTACAGCTACTTCAAAAATATGTAGTCAGCTACAACTACTGCTACTTTTGAACAAAGGTAGTTCGCTACTGACTACAGCTACTGCTTAAAAAATGTAGCGAACTATTTCGCTACTTCGCTACTCTATATTTTTTAGTTTTGCGGTATTTGGAGCGTCCAGTAGCTCAGGCTGTAATATAACCTATAACAAATCGACTTACGTGTAGCAACAGTAAACAAAAAGGGTCAAAGCAACATTTTTATAAGCACTACAGTGTTCAGGAGTGCCACTTTTCATTGCGCTAAAATAATCTTTACTGCATGTATAAAATAATATTTTAAGCAAACCGTGCATGTCTTATCATCATTCTATTCTATGAACGGTTGCTAACAATTTTAAAAAGTAGCGAATAGCGATTTGCTGTTTGAAAAGTAGTCAACTATTTGGCTACTTTTAGGCAAAATGTAGTTCGCTACAACTACAACTACTGTTATAAAAAAGTAGTCAAAAACTACTGGCTACTTGAAAATTGTAGTTCGCTACAGTAGCGAACTACAACTACTTCGCTACTACCCACCCTTGCCGAATGGACAAACAAACAGTTCATGTACACCTTAGAACTCACAATATTGACCCACAATTGGCCACAAAGCGAGTCGACAATAAGTTGGAAAATCCTCGATTCAAATATAAATTACCGGTATGAGCGTGAAGTGATCGAAGCACTTGAGATTCGGAATTATTCGGACAGAATTATGAATGGTTGTGCTGGACGTAATATCAATATCTAGTTTGACTAATTGGAACAATCAGGCTTCTAATATATCCTATGGTACAATCAACAATATAGGGTCTAATAACAATCACTCTTTTAACTTAATTTTAAAATTTTTAACTTAGAACTCAAATTAACATTTTTAATAACATTCTTTAGTTTTTACATTCTCAATCAAGCGATAAATGCATGTATATATAGAGGACGATTTTATTATTCAGATTATTGTACTCACTGATGAAGCCTTAACCGGCGAAACGTCTGAGGAATTTAATAAATAATCTGGTTTAAAATAAACCAACCGACAGAAATAATCCAGGCATGCATGACAATCAAAACCTATTCATATATATATATATATATATATATATATATATATATATATATATATATATATATATATATATATATATATATATATATATATATATATATATATATATATATATATATATATATATATATATATATCACTAGGATTATCCACCAAACCCAGCATTCACTATTTTCAGTCAGCAGCTATAACAAAGACACAAATTAATCTCTATCATTTTATTTAACAAAATTATTTCCATTGTTGCCAGAACTGAAAAACATTTTGCAGTACACTACTACGATCAAGATAATCCACACTAGGAATTATAGTCCAGCATAGTCCACAGCAGTGGCCTCACTTCGGGCTTTGTTCATTGCTGGAAGTTCTTCCCACACTTGACGATCCGGGTCAAAACATTCCACAGAATTAAGATATTTCTTTGTGCACCAATCATAACCTCCCATTACAATAACTTTGTCACCAAAAACTGTTGCTGCACATGACGACCTTGCATGCCTCATTGATGGCAACATTTTAAGTGTGTTCCCTTTGACATTGTACAAAATGACCGTGTTTAACGAAATGCCATTATTAGCGGTGCCTCCAAGTATGAGCACATTGTTTTTCCATCTTACAGAAGCAACATCACAAATTGCAAATGGCAAAGACTTCATTACAGAGACTTCATTAGTTACTGTATTATATGAAAAGACAGTGTTAACAGCTTTTTCTAATGTACCACTTGGCGATCCACCAAAGATCAATAGGCAAACTCCGAAGGCCTGCAAACCATGAAAACAAACTGCTTGTTCCAGTTCATATTTCAATTCTACGGTGTATGGGGGATGAAGTAATATGCTGTAGATGGTGTTGAAAGGTGTCTTCCCAGCATGTCCACCAACCAAATAAAGACATTTGTTAATTACAACAACTTTATGCCCACAACATTTACTAGGCAATTTCAGAGGTAAAGGAATCCACTTGAATGGCTTGCAGACTGATAATCTTTCTATTCTATCACTACAACCTTCAATGGACCGTCCTCCAATGACAATGACATCATTTCCATACATTACTGATGCAGCAGAACCACGGGATTCTTGCATGGGTTGCAACACTGTCCACGTCTGAGAACCCGGATACAAAACCTCAACTGAGCACAGGTTACCCTCATTATTTCGGCCGCCCATAGCCATGATATGCGTGCTGACATTGGGCGAAGGTAGTTGTGATGGCGTTGTCATGTTTTGTTTATCATCTGCTAAACTTTCTACTGAGTTCAGTATTTCTTTCTGCAAATCACATATTACTTGTTGGGAATAACACATTTCAGTCAAAATGTTCTTTACTTTTGACCATTCCAGTCCCATTTCGTTGAGATCCTTACTGATTATACATGCATGCTTACTGAACTTCTTATAAATCATGTCATCCTCACAGTCTGAGCAATGTACCAGTCTGTACTCACATGCATTGATCACGTGTTCAGTCAGATCTTCTTGGTTGAATGTTTGTCCACATTTCTCATTTGTACAAACAATGGGACGGTAGTTACACTCAGGAACATGTGCTTGTAGTCCTGAAACTGGTAGCACCTCAGTACAACCTCTTTCCGAGTGATCGCAGCTAATCATAAGACCATTCAAATAATCTGTAAGAATCCTAGGAGGCTGAGCCAATGTTTCCTCGCTCAGATCTTGCACACCAGCACACATATAGGGCATGAGTTTGCATTCTTTTCAAGGTGTTTCTTTACCCAGTTCTTGCAGAAATAATGTTGATTTCGACATTGTCATTAAACTGTTTTTCTTTTAAAAACTTCAACGCAAAGAAAGCTTTTATCCACAGACTGTCAGACACAATAATTTCCAAACGATCTGTGACGTGATCTCCTGACGCCATTTTCAATTCAAACTGAACTAAACCATACTGAACTATAAACATTTTTCAAAAAAAAATTCTTATTACAAGTGGAAACACGCGCAAAACGAAATATTCTGATTGGATAAAATAAGCACGTGATTTATCAAGCTGAGTTGAAAATAAAAAAAATTAAAAATATAAAAATGGAACCAGTGTTTGGAACGCGGAAAACGAGAGAGAATACTGTCAATCTCTCAAAGAGGAACTTTAGAAATTAATTGTTGTTTGGGCCAAGATACACAATTAAAAAACAGAATTTCTAGCCATACTTTGAGGGAGTCATCAAGGAGAACTATGGTATACGCTGAGACTGAAAAGGATGTGATATTTCTGATCGAAGGAACTTCCAATCTTGGTTTACATTATGGGAAATTCAAGCCGTATCTTGAGAAATTTATTGAGTAAGTGTTCCTGAATATATCTTGTGGAAATAATGTTTGATCGAGATGTGTATTTATACTTTAGATCATGTGGCGGACTGTTCTATATATAAGTCTGTAACAAACATGAAACATCATAACTGGCAGCCGGCTATATTAATATATATACAGTACTGTATGAATACGGGCAGTCACTATGATATTTGTTTTAATTTTGAAATCTCAAAAATGTTTTTAATTTTGAAATGATCAAATCTTAAAAACATATAAAAACAATATATGAGGCGAGATCTTGCCACTTTACGAACAGGATTACAGTGAGCTACTGTAGCTGGACAGCAGCTCAACTCTCTTCGACCTAAGATTTGTATCATTTTTTTAAAATTTGACTTCAACTAAATGCTGAACGTCAGCATTTAATACACTTTAAAATGTGACAGGCTGCAAGGTCAAATAGTCAGAGGGCACAAACTTAATACTTTAAATAAGTTACTGTACATCAAGTTAAATATTATAGTGTTTATTAAACATAATATTGGCTTTCGTAGCTGGTGGCATACCATGTAGATGTCTGTTTTTATACCATCCCTTTTGTCATTCCTCACTGGGGGCAGTCTTGTTTCAGCTGGCTTATAGCAAAGCCACAAAATTGCTTTCCCTGGGAACCAAAGGTTTCTCATACATGACCAGGTTGGAATGTGTGGGTGTTACACTGGCTAAAATGTTTTTGATATTTTTATGCCAACTGGTGGCATAAATCTTACTAACAAAATAAGGATGCACTTGATATGATATCCAATCTGATATCCAGCTGGATTATGAGCGGATTTCATGGTTTTAGCTTATGGGCCAATCAATTTATACTGTTAACATCCCTCCCTGGGCATACCCCTGGGCATTTGAATATTTTGAAATTTTGTGGTCACCATCAATTTTCCATTATTTGTGGGGCATTTGAACAACATTTTTGTCCTGGGAGTGAGAAATTTGACTGTAATTCTATCAGTTCAAGTTTGGAATTATGTGAAAACATACACTGACAGGGTTTTTTTCAGGATTTTCTCTTGGGGCCGTTTTTGCAGAGAAGATTGAGTTTCGCTGAACAAATAGGGGTCTGGGGCGGCTGTCTCCCCTCCCCCTCCCTACCGGGAGGCTGAAACCTGTGCTTACTTTAGTGTCGTTGAGATGCAATATGTTAAAGCAGGGGCACTAAGGGACACTATAAACTGGTTAAAGACGGCGAATGTGTTGTTTTTCTTGTGTTGTGAAATGATTTCCAGCCATTTTTTACTTAATTTTCAGGTTTTCAACTGAAAACTAATTTGCACACGTCATGAATTTAACTCGGACAACTTCATTTTACTGCACAGAATCTTTTGATGAGAAGATTGAGTTTCAAAACTCAATTCAAGATTGAGTTTTTACGGCCCTGAAAAATCCCTGAAAAAACCGTGACTGAATTCTGAGGGTTACAACAGTTTAATAAATGAGACTCTGTATTAAACAACTTACACCTCATGCTTTATAAAGTTTCCAAACAGTATTTAAAGTATACTCTATTTTGAATTTTTTTTTAATTAATTAAAAAAAAAATTTAATATAGTCTCAGACCTTGCGCAGCCTGACATGTGTTTTCATATACTGTAGTAACAGCATCTTATTTCCCATTCAATGTGAAATGGATGATTTTTCCCCCTTGTGAATCGTGATAATTCACTGCTTTATTTTGTCCACTATAGCTAGACAATGTGAGGATTATATTAAAAAAGTTTGAAGTCAATTTTCACAAACTGAAAACTTTTTAATAGGCAGATGGTCGATTTCTAAATGACTCATCTACATTTGCCAAATGCAAAAGCAAAATCAGGGTTCGTAGTCTCCAAGACCAAAAAATTTCAAAGACTTTCAAAGATTTTTTCTGCCTATTGTCAAAGACTTTTCAAAGATCGTTGACAGCAATCAGGTCAGTCGAAAAACTGCGATGTATAAGCACCATTTTTACCAGGTAATTAGTCCAGTCAAATCACATCCTAAAATGCACTTTTTCGTCGATATTTGTGAAAATCTTGCTTCAATCAATCTATTTTATTAGCTAGGAAATCGTATAATTAAATAATCACTAAAGAATTTAAAGACTTTTAAAGACTTTCTTCGCTTTTTCACACACTTCAAAGACTTTTGAAAGACCTTAAAGATATGCATTCAAATTTAAAGACTTTCAAGGATTTCAAAGACCGCTACGAACCTTGGAAATATGTATAGGTTATTTTGAGGCAACGAGGGGATATGTGATTTATTCACCGAGGCGCGCAGCGCTGAGGTGAATAAACACATATCCCCGAGGTGCCTCAAAATAACGTACTTATTTTTCACAATGCGAGGTCGCGTTAATGAGTCAGAATAGAAATAATTCTTAATAGCATGTTGCCTTCGTGATGTTGTTTTTTCTCATTTTTTGTGCTGCAAAGACATTGCAGGTGAATATTAGAGGGGATTATTAATTGCAGGTGAATATTAGAGGGGATTATTAAACGGAAATTGATTAGAGGTGAATATTGAATATATTCCCCGATAAGAACAAAGGAAACCGAGCAGGGTGAAAAATAAGCTATCATAATGTGCCAATCAATTATATCTTGATTGTTAACATCCCCCATGGGCATATCCCAGCCGGGCATTTGACACCTAGCTCTATCCCCCAGAGTGGGGAATTTGATCTTTTGAACTGCTGTTAGGGTAGGACATTTGACGCTGAGTTGCAAGACATGGGGCAATATTTGACCATTTAATACACCAGGCTGTACAGTTGCCCATCTCTGGGCTGGCTTCTATTGTAATATGACCGTACTTCCTTGTGCACAACTGTTAATAGAGGATCAGTTTCAGGACCTGATGGTGTACATTCAGACTATTAGTAACTTTATTTAACCCAATTGTCTTGTATATGGAGTATGCTTAATCAGTTTGGTTTGATTTTTGATTCAGATATTTTAATGAAGGACAAGTTCCAGCTGAGGAATTAGCTGCCAACGTAAGTACCATTATTGCATACTGTATACAGTACAGTATCCCAAAAATGTCCCCCACAATAATTTGTGGTATTACTATAATGTTTGGTTATTGTAATTCAGTGACTACATTTGCATCTTTTTCAGTATGGGAACACAAACTACTACTTAGTGACATATAGTACAAGAGATGTATATCCTGGCTCAGCAGTCAATATTCTCTGTAGAACTAAGAACAGTCGTACATTCCTGGAGAAAATCACCAACTTCAGATGTCATGGTGGTGGAGGGGAGTGGCATGCTTTGCTTGCTGATGGCATGAGTATAGCTTTGGAAATATTTGATCCTTTACACCAGGGTGGGGTGAGAGAGTGCAATGTCCAGAGATATTGTATTATTGTGGCCATGTCACCACCCTCCCCTGCTGCAATAAGTCTGGAGGGAAATCAATTTTGTGATTTAACTATTGAAGAACTAGCAGTTAAGATGGGACAGGTAAGCATTTCTGTAATGCATGGCTTTTATCAATTGTAAAACTATGTGTTGTTAAGAAACCATTTCCAGTTGTATACAGTATGTAATAATGTATAGTTGTTGAAATCTGAGGGGCAAACACACTGTTAACTTCATTTCTGCTTTTAGCATGGTGTAAATCTTTCTGTGATTGCACCTCATAAAACACCAATATTTCAGAGTATTTTTGACCAGGTATGTTTATCACTTTATCATTATGATAAATGTACTGTAGCAATTATGCAACACAAGCTGAAGGTGAGCGGTTGTATATCTGATACAACACAGACGCTGATACATATTCAAATACAGTCCATGCATTATTTTACTTATTTTTTAGTCAAAATTTTACAGTGTATGTTGATTGGCCATGATGCTGGCAAGCTAGCATGGCTTGTGTTAGCGGTCTTACATTTACCAACCCATTAATTAACTTATATTTCCTAGGCAAATCCAGATAACAAAAAATCATTCATTCCAAAAGATTTTGTTAAAGAGAAGAATCATTTAGTTTGTCTTAAAGGAATTGATTTTCATGGTAAGTAGATAGAATTGTTGGATGTGTTCATGTTATCACAAGCAGCCCACCAAATGTACTGTCACCGACTCACCATCACCAAAAAATAGGTCCAGGAAAAGGAATCGCAGGGCTTCAGATTCTATTCCTGCTGGAGGGTCTGTAGTTTCACAACTGCTCCTGGTTATGTGTAATAAATGTTCAAAAATTCCACTCGAAATTTCCATCAACAATTCCCTTCAACACTGAGTTCTATCGAGTGAGATGTGCAAAATCCTGAAAATTCCAAATACTATACACTGTGCTCATGTCGTCATTGAGCTTTCGGAATGATCCGTGTTTTCAATAGCCAAAAGGAAATTACTTGATCTATTATTAAATAAATTTAAAGATGCTGTAAAGTCCGTAATGTAAACAAACACTTTGTTTACATTTTGAATTGCTGTATTTGTAAAATATGATGCACTAACTGAATATATCTAGCACTTTTCTGGTCCGCAATGCTTGTAGATGAATATAAACTCTACGTTTCAATTCAAAAAAGTTCGAAAGATGCAAAATTTGGGCAATGTTTATATCTCCGGGTCCTCCTTTGTTATGAGCAGAACTGATGCGCAGAACGTACTTTACAACATCTTTAAGTACTTCCAAAGCGTTTTCAGTTGTGGAGACTGTTACTATTGTTCCCAGTAAACTGCGAAACGACCGTTTTTTTAGGCGGTTTGTCAGTGACAGTTTTGTCAGTTACGAAGGACATATTTGTGTACCTCGTGATCACAAGTCATTGCAAGCGGCGTGTGAAAAACTGCAAGTTTCAGTTTGAAAGTTCTGACAGTTAAATGGTTTCTAATTTTATTGTCCAATCAGGTGCGTAGTTTTGATTTAAAATTCAAAACTACGCATCTGATTGGACAATAAAATTAGAAACTCGTTTAACTGTCAAACTGAAACTTGCAGTTTTCACACGCCGCTTGCAACGAATTGTGATCACGAGGTACATAAATATGTCCTTCGTAATTGACAAAACTGTCACTGACAAACCGCGGTTACCGCCTAAAAAAACGGTCATTTCGCAGTTTACTGGGAACAATAGTAAATAGAATTCAAACATATTCAAACTTTGCCTCAAATATAGTCTTGTATTCACTCCCCCTCCCCTAGAATCTCTCTAACCCCTCTAATAAATTCTTATGATAAATATGGGAATCAACCCCATCAAAATTTCACCCCAACTATTTTGTGTAACCCCTGCCAAAGCTCACTGAGTGGTGCCGCTTGCACCCCACCAGAAATTTTTCTACCCCTCCTTTTAAATAAGTGAAAATCCGCCCTTGTTTGTGTTCCATCAATGTAATGTTGAGGTGTGATTTCTTGTAATAGTGTCAGAAGATCATACAGTTCATGCTCCCTCCATCCAACCATCTATTCAACCTCCTATGCCCATAAAATCTGAATTACCCATCAATATTCCAGAAACTGTTGTTGAAGGTAAGCACTCTCTGATCTAGAAATAGAACTCGACTGAACTTTTATTGTAGAAGCCAGATAAGACCGGAAGTTCCGAATTTTTTTTCCCAACCACGGTGCTGCTTTCCAGTCTTCGACGAGCAAAAACCGCCACCAAAACAAAAATGGCGGGTTCTCGAACATTTCAGTGGCTGGAGTCTGGATTTTATTTCACCGAATGCTGAAAGAAGAGATTTGAGCGGCATTGTCAAAATCTTCAAAATTAAAGAAACCGCATAAGATTCCAGAAATTAACGTGTTCCATTTGATTTTCAAGCAAGATTTCCGGAATTTCCGTCAAATGGAAAGCGCGCAACAAGCCTCCCATTATTTTCAAGGCCTGTCACGCTGTACATAGCGTTCCATTCTGCCACTCGCTGGACATTCCGGAAACGCAAAATGTTTTTTTTGTTCAAATGGAAAGCGCCCACTCAAGCAAAAACCCCCTATGTAAAACAGCTATACTTTAAAATAATTGCTTTCAAACGTTAATCCGTGTGTTAATTTTTGTATGCATCCAAGCAAAGCGGTGTCCTAGCAACGATATTTTGTTCTAAAACTCAGTACGATTTCGTATTCGTGTTGCCCCCTTTTTTCGCCCTAACGTTCGGAGTGTTTTAAACCAACTGTCTCGCTGGAAAGAGAATTTATACCAAAACGAGCCACTTTAGTCGGGGGAGGTCTTTTTTACCAGGCCAACTTGGCAACCAACTATCTTCCAGTATACAGTCAAGACGACAGGAGAGCAGTTTGAAATTCACAAGGAGAGTCATATGTGGAATATTTGAGAAATGAACTTTCAGATGAACAACTTAGGCATGTTTCAAACGTCGCGCTTCCCATGTGCCCAACGCATTAAAATCAGCTGAAATGCCTCATTATCTATTGTTTCTGATGCATTCAGCACACGAGTAGCGCGACGTTTGAAACAGGCCTTAATCATGCAATTGTACTTGCGAGTAGCGAGTTGATTATAAGAATAAATTCATTTAGTTGGCTTTGTTATTGGAATAAATATTGTTGAAATATTAGTAAACAAAGTAGCCTCCTCCGCAGGCCTCTCTATGAGTTTTAGCCTGCGAATGAGTTTTGAAAAATTTTTCCGACCACCCGATTCCTTGAGATGCCTGCAGAGGAGGCTATAAACAAAGTAAGAAACTGCCGTTCTTTATGTTCTCGCGAATTGAATGGGTACCTCATTATTATTCGAAGCTCGCAGTTTGATATACTGTAAGTATTGTAAGGACCTCAACAATAACATAATATACACGCATTGTGCACATCATGCCTAGCTACGCTCGCTGTACACGCTATATGCCTAGCTACGATCATTATTATTCAAATGGCGGAAGCGTGACGTCATATGGCGGGAAAATTATCACTAATATGTTTTTCATCAAGATTGTTCTACACATGCGAGATTTCTGACTCGCCATGCTTGGCCACTGAACAACTATTCTTAAGAGTTTCAAACATTCACTGGTTAAAAATATATATTTGGACGAGCTTTCGACTGCCAGTCTGCAGTCTTCGGCGGGTAGATTAAAGTGAATGATATTACAATTATAATATACGGACAAAACAGACAATTATTGACAGTTTCGCCTACGTATAGGATTAATGACTATTTGCATTGAAGAGAATTTAAAGTTTGTAGAGTAAATTTACATGAAATAGGTTTGTGGACAAATTTCAATATTTCATGTAAATTTACCACCATGCCTGTGCATCTCTGTAGATGTAATTTTGTCAGTATATCGTAATTGTAAACCACTGTAAATATCACATCATTCACTTTAATCTACCCGTCGAAGACTGCAGACTGGCAGTCGAAAGCTTGTCCAAATAAATATTTTTTTAACTGGTTAGTGAACGTTTGAAACTGCTAATATGAATAATGGTTTCGCATCTAAGGCCTGTTTTATACGTCGAATTTCGGTCGCGTCGAATGCAATTCAAACAATAGATAATGAAGCTTAATGAGGTTTATCATCTCATCTATTGTCTTAATTGCATTCGACGCGACCAAAATTCGACGTATATAATAGGCCTAACATCTTTAAATATTCTATTATTCAAACGAAATAATTTCCTGCTACCAAATGTCGTCTGGCTCAGCCAATCAACGCGCGGCGGCATCCCTTTGATCTGAAGGGGATCCTAACGTATATATATATATATATAGTAGGTGCATGGTCATTGCGTGAGATGTTGTATTGGTTGCATTTTATGTCAGAACTGTCCGTAGCCATGTTCAACATACAATTACAAACCAACATTTTCTTTGAAGTTTCAGATCAACCTCAACAACAACCAAAAGTGGAGCCTGGTACTAATGGCGGTAAGTCTTCACTTATATTTCTTCAAATTCATAATGAACGTTTGTGAACAAACAAGTTTCATATTATTCTGACACTGCAATAGACCAACCAACATTTCGTTGGCTCGAGCGGGATTTGAACTCGCTGGCTTCTTCTGATATCCAGACCGTGGTCTGATACTCGAAGATGCGAGTTCAAATCCCGTTCGAGCCAACGAATTTTTCGTTGATCTATTGCAGTGTCAGAATAATATGAAACTGGTTTTTTGTACCTCTGAGGATGGTTCTGAAATAGGTTTGTAGACTGCAAATTTCAATATTTCATGTAAATTTACCACTATGCACAATTTTGAATTATTTTGTGACGTACAGCGCAATAGATAACTACCAGGGCTGAAAATGAAAATTACTGCGAACTCTTTGGAGTATCTTTGCTTGGAAAAAGTAAACTAGAATTTCGTCCTAAAATGTCATTTTATGCCTTTTTCCACGAGCGAATTATTTCAGCCATGGTTTATAGGTTTCTGGCGATGTTTAAATTTCAGTCCCCAAATTCCTACCGAGTCAACTGATTCGGTTGACTCTGCTAGTGACGGGCCTGAAGATGATGGTTAAATTCAGGAATGTTAACAACTTAACAACATTTTATCACTTTGATATATAATTGCTTGTTGACCACCTACTGCAGGTAGTTCTTAGGGACCTTGCACTGGGGGGGACAAAATTGCCGACTGGAGGGGCCAGTAAGAGGGCTGGGGAGGACATGTCCTCCCCAGTCTATATTTTAAAAGAAGCCCTGCGAATATTAATGAGTATCATATGTCATCTGTATGTACGAGTATTATGAACAACATGTGTGCATCCGTGCGTACGAATCGTACTGTTAACAAGCTTTTGCTGGTGGGGATTCAACTACCTGAAAAATATAAGCAAGTGGTTGCATCTCTACCAACGAGAGCGTGTTAATAGTATTGGCACTACTACACTGGCACAGACAGTTAGGTTTATATGTGTACTGTGCATGCATATACAGCGTACATTTTTTACCGGGGAAAAGTGTGTTTAACCGGTTTTTAGTCTGATGTTACATACGTAAAAACGCACAAGCAATGTTGTTCCAGACTTGTAGCAATGCTGTTCCAACAACTTGTTAACAGGAATTCGCACTGCTTGTTCCCAACTTGTTGACAACTTGCTACAAGGTTGTTCAGCTTGACAGACTTGCTATAAGTTGTTCTAAGAACTTGTTATCGTCCTACAATTCAACAATTTGTCAGGCGCAATATATCAGTGTTGTTCAGGGCGGCCCGAGAGAATTCGCGGGGCCCGGGGCAAATCTTCTCTGGGGGCCCCATGACATTATTTTTAAGCTAGACCCAAGTCAGTCACCCAACTAGACCTTAGCTAGACTACATGTGGAGCTACTATAAGGGGCCTTCGATTTCCAAAATGCTCTGACCAAAAAGAACCTACTTAATTCTAGGCTCTATCTCTCAAGTTAGGGCCCTATTAAGGTGGGGGCCCGTGGCATTTGCCCCCCCCCCCTCTCGGCGGCCGTGGCGTTGTTTGCACGCCTGCTGCGAACACATGTTACGTACAAGTTGTGAGGTTTTTCGTGTGTACTTATTGAAGTATTTGATTTTCTTAAAGGAAATGCAACTAGTGGTGGGCCACAAATGCTAGCTTGGACTGGTTGCTTAAAATGGCAAGAAACGGTAACTTTTTCTCTTTGATTCCTTGAACAAGTGTTAGACGCATTAAAATACTGTAGCACGTTGCTCAACTTTACTGCACACCAGGTTCAACGAGTTTCAGAAAAACGCTGTTTGGTTTAATGTATCCTAAAAACTAGAGCAGCTGGTTACACTCAAATACATGTAGGTTCTGTTATAGTCACTGCCGACTAACTTACATTTTAATGTACTATACTTGTACTTTCATGCAATTGTCAAATTAATGGGGGGGGGGGAGACAAAGGGTGTTTTAGAGTTAACAAATATAAAACATTTTCCGTGTTGATATACAATTATATCAACACGAGTGGAATTGGGAAAACGAGAAATTGTATGGAAACACGACGCCCGAAGGGCGGAGTGTTTTCATACAATTTCGAGTTTTCCCAACTTCCACGAGTGTTGATATAACTATATATCAATACGGAAAAAAGTTTTATATTTTTTTTATAATATAGCAATGTCAAAAGCCCGAAGGATAAGAAAAATTTCCGTGTTTACAAGCGGCGGAAAATTTCCCGTGTTGACATTGAGTTATATCAACACGGCTCTTAGCCAATCAGCGTTCAGAATTTACAAATGCTATATTATAATAATATATATAAATCATATTAGGGAACTTATTAGCAAGTGACGTTTTTGTCAACACGGACGTCAGATTGCCGTGAGGATTGGATTAAAAAATTGGATTAAAAAACTGTGTTTGTGTCAGATTGTGGTAATCTTCTACAAATCTGACAAAACAAAGTTTTTGCTTACTTCCACGGGCGCTATGATCCAAAATGCCGACGCCTGTGTTGACAAAAAAGTCGTTTGCTTAACCGTGTTTTGCCTGACTACGATGATAATTGTACTCTTTAATCTAATCTAGATTCGTACAGATGCTGGTCCAAGTACTAAAGTAACGAGAGTTTTATCTTGTCATGTTTCTACGCCTCCTGCTGATAATTTGTAAGTAGAAATAACTGTGACCACCTTGCATGAGATTTTGTTTATTCAGCTCTTCTACTGCGGGCAAGTGATGCTTTGTTCAAGGCTTGTCAAGGCTTTTGTAGATGGAAATTTCTGGTGTGAATTTTCTGCATTTATTATTAAGCCCAGGGCAAACTAGGAAACATTGTTGCGGAAACATTGTTTCCTACCATGTTTCCCAGAGCGGGCAAACACTAGGAAACGTTAGTGAGAAACATGCAGGGAAACATAAAATGTTTCTGAAGTTGGTAGGAAACATTTTTGCTTCCCGGGAAGCAAATTTTGTTTCCGCAACAATGTTTCCACGGGTGGGCAAACATGAAAACATTTGAAGAAACATCGAGAATCACAAGTGTTTCCGCAACAATGTTTCCTACTTTGTCCACGGCTTTAGACCTAACCAGGAACAGTTGCGAAAAATGCAACTATTATCATTTACCCCAGTCGGCGAAATATTAATATGCGAAGTGATTATATCATCACTTTCGGGTAATATGTCGCCGAATGGCCCGAATCCCCCGAGCCGAGGGTCTATGAATGATTTATTATACCGAAAATTAAAAGCCTCCAAGTTGAGAATGTAAAACTTGCCACATACTGTACCGTCGCTTTTCTTTCCAATCCCATATCACACATGGCAACATTTTTCAAAATTTGCTTCAAGATTTTCAAAAAATACGAGGTTTTTTTTACGTTTGGAGTATATTTTGTCGGCCATCTTGTTTGCTTGATCACCGCACGTGGTTTTAATACAGCCTCAGGTATCCGTTTGAAGTCCTGGCTAATAAAAATTTGAGTATGGCCAAAACTGTTTTGCTCTACTGTGGCTATTAATTGATGAGCGAAGCGAGTATGCAAAGAATGGAAGGTCGAAGCTTCAAGGGCGCTGTGAGTTGAGTGGTGGGCAAAGGCTTGCAAGCTTTGTCTATTTGGTATATTGTCTGAGTGTAAGACCGGGCTAAAAATTTCAGGTTACCATGACTGCAAGTACCGGCGAATTACACACAGCCTCTGGCGAATGGCTGTCAAATGTCTTCTTAGCGCTGGCGAAATTCGCCATTCGCCGGCCTAAAACAAGATGGGTAGGTTTACGCGAATCACGGCACCCGGGTGACATGGTCATGTGATATGATTCAAGTCGCCCTCTTACGTCGAATATGATGACGTAAGGCGCGATTCGATGATAAATTTCATGCTCACGTGGCACAAACGTATAGCTTTCTGATTGGACACTTTGAATTTGAGGTATATTATTAGAGTAAGCCCTCTGGCAGGAATCCAACGCTCGAAATTTCCATTTACCAAACCCTTCAACAATACGTTGTATTAAGCGATATGCCCAAAATCCTGATCTTTTCCCAGAGGTCCTTTCTGCGTAGATTTCAAATCCTTGCTTTCATCTACGTCGCCATCAGTTTTTGCTGAATGTAACATTGAAAAATCCCTCAAAATAGAGAGTTTTTCTTAAATCTTTTTTTAATTTTTTCTCGCAGGCAAACTGATAAATGGCCAAAAGAACTCGTAATGCAACTGATACCTCAATCATTGCTGGTGAGTACATGCCAATATCATAGAATCATTCTTGACAGAGAACAATTTCATTAACAAGGTGTTAGCTATTTAATTACCTGTTACGCGTGTTTTGGTGATGGTTTTCGAACAAAAATGTATACACAATCTTGGACCAGGAGCAGCTGCGAAAAATGCAGCACGTGGCCCTCTGGCAAGAATCGAGCCTGCGGCTCCAGTGCAGCGCTCTAACCAACTGAGCTACAGAGCACATCTCACTTTGTACTGTAAATATACAATAGAGACTTTACGATTTTAGGACGGCAACGCGACGGCAACGGCTACCAATTGAATACAATAGATCATTGAAAAGAATTTAGTAATTACAATATATGAATAATTTAGACATTGCATGTCCTCGCTCTGTTTACAACGCCCAATCACAGATTTTCACGTCTTGATACAACGGCTGCATTTCAAGCCACAACAAGTGCAACTTCAAACTGGGTTTAGCAGAACTCTTCCCAACCATAAAACCTATGTCTTAAACTTCTAAAACTGTATATTTAAATTCATACAATAATATACCACGAACTATCTTTACTACCATTTACTTGAAGGAGTTTGTGTTGGCCGTCGCCGTCGCGTTGCCGTCCTAAAATCGTAAGGTTTCTATTATATAGTATACGACAACGTATAGGTGAGTTGTGTGTTTGATTGACACAGTACAACTCAAGTTATAAGCAGGTTACATGCGACAGTTTTAGGCAAACGTTGTGTAGTGTAAATCGGTCTTAAACACAACATATGACTCCGGTATGAACACTTGACTGCCACTTTAACGTTCTGAAAGTTTGTCATCTCTATGATGTGATAATTTTTAGTAACGGTATAGTTATAACCTGAGTATCAGCCCCTCAGTATGAAGAGGGCCTGACACAATTCGCCTCTACAGTCATGTTCAACATCCAGAATCTGGATGTTATGCTGATTGGCTAAGAGACGATAGAACGCATCATGTGATTCAAACCGGAAATATATGAACAGCGTATGTAAACACCAAAAATAGAATTTGTAATTTTGCCAAAATAGTGTTAAAAGTGCTTTATTTGTGAAATTTATTTTCAATTAATTAATTTAATTAAGCCCAAAAATGACAAAATAAGTACGAAAAGACGTTGAAGACGCTTTTGCAGCATTATTTTTCTCGGTATAAAACTAAAACTACAAAGTAGAAAGCGTGTCTAAATATCTCCCCGTATAAATTTCGCCGTACTCATATGTCGATCTCGGACATTTTCAAATATTGAGTTCCGCATAAAGGCTAAAGACTTATTTATCAGTTTATTGCCGAGCTGTTTTCCAAGACCTGCAAGGTTATAGTAGTCAGCTCGCTCGAACTAATATGCAAACATCAGGCAGAAATTGAGGGGAATAGCCGCTGTGTCAGACGCAGTTGAAGCGAATAGCTGCTGTCTCTCAATGTCTCGAATATTAAAACTAACATGACACGTGGACCGAGGACGAAGAAGTCCTATTCAGAGTGCCGAATGTTGTCTCTTTAGACTCCTGGAAAAAGCCATCGAGCTCTGGTTCCCAGAATGAGGCATAGTTTACGTTTAGAATTCGATCATGTGGATATTTCGACAAAATCTTCTCCGTATTTCAAATTTATGCAAAACTGTAAATAACGAAAATTGCGTATTTACATAGCGGACAACCGGAAATATGCTACAACCGGAAATAATTTTAATTGGCTGATATTCTCGGGGTGGAAAGCCCGTAGAGGCGAATTGTGTCAGGCCCTCTTCGTACTGAGGGGCTGATACTCCGGCTAGTATAGTTACACATATGTCATCGTTCATTTCTCTTATACATTGTGCTGTCTATTGTTTTTTCTAGACAAGCTTGGGAGGATTGCTGCACAATTCAAGGACAGTGAGTTTTCATTTTGCTGCTAACGACCCAGAATCTCTGAGAGCGCTGTACCGTGTCATGGCGACCACTCGTGTGCGATTTGTAAGTTTCACTTTTTTAATTATTTCAATGAAAACCTCGCGTTTTATCTTAGATCTGGGACTTCATGTTTGTTATTTTCGAAGCAAATTTCATCTTTTTCGTGTCGCCTGCATACTCTTTCCATTATTGTTTTGAATCACTGAACAAGGGGATGAAAACTGGCCAAGTGTTGCTTGGGTATAATCAAGCCTGAAAGTAAATTTCCAAGTGTCAGGTACCACTGAGCTGAATAAAAATATCCCAAAAATATTAACGCAATAGAGCAAATATACTTTTTTCGTGATAGTAACAACAATAAAGCCACTGGCCAATTTTATCATACGGAATCGAATAACGATTTCATTTCCGGCATACATAAAATAGATGTTTACTTGAGACCGCGACGAAATTTTGCTCAGATCAGTCTGAAGTCATTCCGCTCGCTGGACGGTAATGTAAACACAAATACATTTCAGAGAATATTCAGTTCGGTCTGAAGTCATTCCGCTCGCTGGACCGTAATGTAAACACAAATACATTTCAGAGAATATTCAGACTGGTCTCGACTGTCCTTTTGGCTTCGGAAAAATGCATGCTAACAAAAACACTGTAAAAAAATAAAATAGCGGGCAAGTGGGAATAGATTGAAAGATTTGTTTGTGTGAAAATATTCAAAACTTCGATATTCATTGCATCATCGTTCCCAGGGCCTCTCATTCGCGAGAAAACTTGCTGTAGTTTCTAAAGCGCAAAACAATTTTCACAGAGAAGTATTACGAAGAAACGAAGTATTTGTGTTGGCATATTTTGATAGAATAATTTTGTGTAGCGAAAACTGCTCAACTTCTGCGAAATAGCAGTTCTCTGAGAACCCAATCACATCTCTCCCTTTAGTCGTCTAACCCAGAGCCTAATTTTCAACGAGTGGCCGAGTAAAAATGGCTCTGGGGACGAGAATGTATTCATCCCGGTTTCACTTTGTCCCGATCTCATGTATAATCGGGGCCTGAAACAAAGTTTTTCCACATTCCTTTATGCTACCATATCTGTGAATATCGTTTCAGGCTGGATGTGTTCATTTTATGAATGCAGCAGTCCAATGTGATGTGAAGATATTGTTGTTAATATTCAGTCCACGCAAGAGAGCCTTTGTTGGATTGATACCAATTGATCAGGTATTGACACTAGAGAGTGCTAGCGCTCCAGGTTTTGGTCAACATGGACATCATGCATATTGCCAGGGGGTTTGTGTCTGTGTTAGTTTGTGGTAATCTTCAACACATATGACAAAACATAAGATTTTTATAGTTTTTTGCTTCCTCACACGAGCGCTATGAGGCAAAATGCCGCCAAAATTAGTTCTAGCAATTTTCGGGTGACGTCCGTGTTGACAAAACGTCGCTTAAGCTCACTATTAACGTCAAAAACATTTCAGTGTGTTTGATATGGTACGGATTTTCCTTGTACATGCATGACTCATCATGTTACATGGGTGCAATATAATTTAGAGCAAGAGACTTTTTGAAACAAGTACGCGGCCATGTGGTGTCGAAGATACCACTCCCCTGGGGAGTAAGGAGGGTCCAAGGGCTTCTCCCCATGAGTATTTTGAGATTTTGACCCTCTGATATGGCATTTCCAGCAATATAAAAGAGAAATTTTTGAAGATTGTGTCATATCCAAATATGTAAGAATATTATTTAAAATTTGTGTTATCAAAGCAAGAAACCTTTCCCTTGTCATTTTTGTGATTTCGAGAAATAACCGATAATCTTTGAAAAACTCACTCGTGCATGTTTTTTCAAAATTGCACTCGAAACCATACAATTACCTATACAAATATCTGCAGGTACATTAAATAACTGGAACTGTAAATAGCCATGCACGAGTTTCGTCTTAACATAGAGCCTCCTCCGCAGGAATTCTAGGGAATCGTGTACCCATTCGCAGGCTATGATCCATAGAGATGCCTGCGGAGGAGGCTATATCCTGTATGCAGACGTAGATTATTTTCGGGCTGGTCATGTTCAAACCGACGTCCATGTTTTCAGTTCATTCCTGTTCTAGAGTTCTATTTATAAAAATAACCATTTTACATTTCTTTTTGTTGCAGGAGAAATTCATGGCAGCAATGAAGGTAAGTTCGTGATATTTTGCATAAGTAAGGCACGGCGAGAGCACACGAAATCAGCTGGAGGGAAGTAATGAAACGATTAGGATTGTTATCTCGAATTAGAAACTCTCTAACACTTGGGGCAGCAAGATGTGTCTACATATAACACAATATTACAAGCAATATTTGACTATGCTGATATAAGTTGGGGAGCGATGTTACGAACGTGCAATACTGAAATGCAAAGACTTCAAAATAGAGCGGCACGTACTGTTCTTAAAAGTAATCGAACAGAGAATTGCTTCTCTTCGATCAAGTGGCTCCATCTTTCGACAAGGAGAAAAGTTCATAATTTATAAAATTCTAAATGGTATTGCACCAACTTATCTTGGTAATTTGTCAAAAACGTTAATATTCATAATTTCAATACAAGACGTAAGGAAAATTTTGTATTACCCAGAGTAAATAGAGAACTTGGTAAGAAAACTTTTAGATTTCAAATGGCAAAAGACTATAATGAGCTACCAACTGAAATTAAGAATTCTCTAACCTTAGCTAGTTTTAAAAGTAGAATTAAACAACATTATATATCTGAACTGTAAATATGTTTGAATTAATTTGGATTAGACATAGGATTGCATAATTTATGTATTTAGGTAATAATATGCAGGGCCCCTATGCATACCAGCTTAACAGCTGAATGGGCTACCCTGCTAAAATAAAGTCACAACAACAACAACAACAACAACAACAACAACAACAACAACAACAACAACAACAACAACAACAACAGATGTGAACTGCAGATTCATCTCAGCTATCTTTGAAACACGGGGAATCCTGGAATAATAATAACTTTACAACCTATTAATCATTAATATGATACATTAAAATATTATTAGAGGTAAAAATGAAAAAAAAAATTATCTGAAGTGAAAGAACTCCTGTGCTCCGCTGGTAAGCGGGTGACACCATGGATTGTAAAATAACTGGATAGGAAACTGTAGTCACATGACGTGTTTCCATCCCGCTGATTGGCTGAAAGGTCTTTGTTTTTGCTCGAGAGATGTTGAAACCTAGTTGCAAATCGTGATGTCAATGATGGCGAAGTGTTGTTGATTTTCCTATGCTTTTGACTGAGATTTGTTTTACCTTTTTATGTTTTTTGCTTGAAAATGTGTTTGTTCTTGTCTTTTGGTATTTTACACTGATCTATGGCCAAAATGAACCTGCCTAAGCCACACAACAACTCTTAAGGCAAGTGTTCATCTTTATTGTTCACATTATTGTCAGTTTACAACAGAGATAATTGCGTCGCCAATAGCAGCCTATTCCGTATTTTGTGAAAATGGCGACGCATGTTTAGAGTATTTAATCGGGTGTATTTTTAAAAACCCATGGCCTACTTCAACAAGTAGATTTATCCTTTTATTGTGGCTTAGTCATATTTAAGCTTGGTTTTAAATGTGTTTTTTTTTTCGATTTTAATTTGTGTTCTGAAAGCAACTAGGTTTAGACTGTGACGTCCCGAAGTTTCCTATCCAGTTATTTTACAATCCATGGTGACACACCAATCAGGAACGAGCTTACAAATATCTTGTGATGACATATGTTCACCAATGAGTGATAAGCTTAAAATTTGTTTACACTGACGTAATAGAGTGATTAAGCAAGCGACTTTTTTCATTCACGAACGGCGACCGGAAGTAAATCGAGCCGTTGTGGATGGCGACAGTTGGTCTTGTTTGAAATCACGAACTGCTGACGCCATAGTTAACGGTTAAATTATGTGCTGGTGACGTCCGTGTTGTCAAAACCATCACATGCATATTAAATTCTATCATTCTCTCAAAATCCAAGATGGCGACTACCGAGTTGATGTTTTAATACATTTGCAAATGTACATAGAACAAATAAACATGATTTTCGAATATGCTGATTACTGGGATAAACAAGTCATAATTTATCTCATCTGAATATCACACAAGTCCAATTATCTTCGAAAGAAGTTAAGGGAATGAAATTTTCCCTTCATGTGCACTTTAAAACTGCCATGTAACAACAAATTAGTATTCACTGGAACTCTTTGTAAGCCTTAATTTCTTTATATTTTAGAAATTGATTGAAAACCACAAGAAACAGCAACTGGTATGTAGTCTGTTATAAAATAAAGACGTTTCATCTAATCGTTATTAATCATTTGTAGATTGTCTGCATTTTGCTTCGAAAAATGTGTATTCGCTTGTGAAAAATGCGTATTCGTCGCTTTGCCCGCAGGGGACCTAAGCCCGTTTTCCACTCTTTGTGGCACAGATGAAGTATTTACCAGATGTGTAACTTAATAGGACTTCGTGTCCTCAAATTTCCCTAGATGTACACGTCATGCTCACGCCATGACATTTGCTAGCAAATTGGCGTCCTGAAAAACACGAAGTTTTGCGTTTTATTGCGGATTTTTTGGACCGAAATTTATCGATTAAACAATCAAGAGCGTCATTTGTTGAATGTTTAAAGTTGTTGAAAGTAATTAAAGTTGTAGAAAAGGTGTTGAAAGCTTTTTTGAATCACGCGAGCGACACTTGCTAGGAAGTGTTACTTACTAGCTACTTTTTTACTGAAGTTATACATCTGTCTTTTCTTAATCTGTGCTTTGTGGTGTCGCTTTTGCTAACGTGATAAGCGATGCCCACGAAGGAAAACTCGCTTCGCACGAACAAACTCGTCTAGTGGAAAACGTATTTTATACAAACCACGGATTGATAGAAATGCAACTATCTGAAAGATACAAGGACAACTTCGCCGTTTCGAGCGAAGGCCCTTCGTCAGGAAGTATTATACAAGTCACGTGTGCATGTATACAAGTCACGTGTGCATGTAATTACTCACGCGAGCACATCAATTAGGCATGTAGTAAAACTAGTTTCATATTAATCTGACACTGCAATCGACCAACGAAAAATTCGTTGGCTCGAGCGGGATTTGAACTCGCATCTTCGGGTATCTAGACCGCCGCTCTACCTATTGAGCTATCGAGTCAACAGGGATTGGTAGCGAGTCTTATCCAATTTAAGTGCACGAAATATTTTCGTGACAACTTAACGCTTGTCTTAGAAGACGCACAATTCTATTTCAGAACCATCCTCAGAGATACGAAATAAGATAAGACTCGCTACCAATTCCTGTTGACTCGATAGCTCAATAGGTAGAGCGGCGGTCTAGATACCCGAAGATGTGAGTTCAAATCCTGCTCGAGTCAACGAATTTTTCGTTGGTCGATTGCAGTGTCAGATTAATATGAAACTAGTTTTTCGTATCTCTGAGGATGGTTCTGAAATGTAGTAAAACACTGGCTACCGGGACAACGGAACACCAGCGGAATACCACCGGAACAGCTAAACAAAATCCAAAATGGCGGCAAATTATGAACAGCCGTAATATGTAAGTATTAGTTTTGTTTCTGTTTTGTAAATGTGAAAATTAACTGCGCTTCAAAATCAATGTTTCTCCGTGCAGTGGGACACATATTAAGAAACATTCCTTAGATGTAACATTTAAGTTGGAATAATAACTCATAACTCTTTCTCGTCATATTCGCAATTACAGTATTACGATTCAATTGTTTCTAATGTAAATATCTCGAGTATTTGCCCCATTGAAATCCTCACAAAATAACTGTCGTGGTCAAATGCTGTCAAAACATTACACAAACCAAAACATTAATAATAATATACACTTACTCACCCAGACCAAACATTCCGAATTTCATTTGGAGAAAAAAACTTGAATATATTCTAAACTTTTCGTTAATATTCGCTCCAAGTCAATATGAGTAAAATACTCTTTGTATTCAAGGGTTAGGGTTTTCACATTTTACTTGCTATTACAAACAAAAACCAAACTAATACTTGTATATTACGGCTCTTCATAATTTGCCGCCATTTTGGATTTTGTTTAGCTGTTCCGGTGGTGTTCCATTGTTCCAGTCGTCAGTGTTTTACTACGTGGCCATCAATTAAGCAAGTTGAATGTAGTTCAACTGCCATGGCGCGCTTGCAGGACAGCTACAGCGCATGTGCTAAGATGTTCGCTCATTCCGCGCTGGCAAAGTAACCATAATGGAAAACGTTCTTGAGTAGCCTGTATACCTGCTGGAGATTTTTTAATATTTCTCCTCTTGTTTAACAGTTGCAAGCAATGAAAATACGACAGCAACACAAGATGCAGCAAATGCAACTGCAACAACAACAACAACAGCAGCAGCAACAACAACAACAACAACAACAACAACAACAACAACAACAACAACAACAGCAGCAGCACCAAGTACAACAGTTGCAGCAACAACAACTGCAACAACAGCAACAACAACAGCAACAACAACAACAACAACAACAGCAACAGAGACAGATCATTGGTATTCCTGCTAATCAATCTCCACAGAAACAAATTCCTGACATGGGTTCACCACTACAGGTAAATAAAAAGACATTAATATTTGTTCAAGAGGAAATATGTATATTATTCTCAATGTGGATTATAAGAATTTCGCTTGGGTCTGACAAATGTCATCTCAAGGGTGCAGTTGCTCGGACATTGGCTAATAATGGTCGACCAGCTTTTCAATAGTATAGAGGTTCGTATTTGAGTTCCACTACCTCTAACTAGTACGCATCTGATTGGTTAATGGAATATATCAAACGCATGTGAGGCAAAAAAAAATATGTGGGTTTCCGGTTTCTTCTTATAAAAACTTAGGTAGGGTAGGTCGGTTTTAACCTTTTTTTTAACTTTTTTTTAATTTTCCGAACAACCGGACGCCATTTTGTTTAGTCAGTGCTTCCACATCCAAAGATAAATTTCCCTAATAATGCCTCAAATTTCACTTTTTCCTCTAAGTGAAAACACTTACAAGCATGATCCAATAAAAAAGTTTAGGGTCGGGATTTCGACGTCTAAAAGCTAGGTAGGGTCGGGAAACCGGAAACCCACATATTTTTTTTTGGCCTGACTGGTTGATTGTCCATTAATGGAACTCTGGAACACTATTTGCAAATCAGCTCCTGTGCATGGCTTTTCCAACATCTCATCATTTAAACAATTACTCAAGCAAACATACCTGACTTTATTCAATGCATCCTTTGACATAGACTTCCCGTGTACATGGACACTGTCTCGTGACTGTTCTTGCCATTGAGAATTGGCTTTACATACAGTATAATTTACTATTTTAGTCTTATGTTGACCTATGTTATTTTAACGTTATATTTTAACGGGAAGGCGCCTCGCATGGGTACTTCAGTCCCGTTCGCGCCTTTGCCGATTGGTTATTTTCAAATGTATTTGTACCTATTTATAAATATTAACCAATAAAGTTGTTAAAAAAAAAAAAAAAAAAAAAAAAATGGTAGTGGAAGTCAAATCTGAACTGCTCTAATTACATTCATTGGTCGTGCTGATCACTTCCCGCGTGACGAATCATAATTAACTTTTGGTAAAGCAGTCCCAACGATCCATGCAACCGAAAATTTGTTGGTCCAGTGGATATTGTTTTCGAATTTTTCTGCATGTCTGGTACCATAAACTTTTGTTGCCTGTCACAAGCCAACAAAATGTATAGTGTGCGTTTAAATGAAATCTGCACAGGCATTTTATCTGATCGCTCAACATGTCCGTACACAATAAAATTAATCGGCCATTTAGTGTTTTTGTTCGGCAGATAACCGTTATTATCCACACTGCATGATTATTATCTATACTATACAGTGTACTGTATTATCCATACATATTTTGATAAATACTAGGATTGTCTCCCTCGATAGAACTAAGGTTGAAGGGGTTTTTAGATGGAAATTTTAAGTATAAATTTTCTACATTTGCTGTAGTAACTGCCTGGTACCGAATGAATATACTGTTGTATGCATTAACTAGAAATGAATGATCTTGTATTAGAAAAAGAATATTGCATGAAGCTTGTGCAAAGAACGATCTTAATTTATGTAAGGTGAACTTGAAAGATATTGTTTCTAAGAGCTCTTTTTAAACATAAAGAATGCTTGCTCCTGATATCAACAGGACCACTGTTCCATAATCTTGCTCCTGTTACTCCAAAAGATTTTCCACTCTCAGTTTCTCTTTTATATCTTTTCTCTTTTTTATATATTTTTTTCTCTTACACTAAGTTCATTTCGAATGTCTATTATTCAACTGAGCTACAGAGTCCAGTTGTCGAGCTTTAACCACAAGTTCATGTATATAAGATGGTGTCATGGTAAGGTGTATGCATGGAGTAAATATAGCGTTTTTTGCAGCTGCTACTGGTTAGGTTTAAAAATATATAAAATTTACACTCAAGATTTCCATCTCCAAAAATCCTCCAATATGATAAAATCTTACATTTTGCAGATCAGATATTTGGACACTTGTACAGTAGAAACTTTCTTATGCAATGATCCATGTCTATATTGAGATTGATTTGAAGGCTAAATAGAGGGCGGGGGCTTATTCTTTTTCGCAAATCCGGACTGGGAGCTTGTTGTAAGGTGGGGGGGTACTAAAGGAAGTACAGTAGTTATGTTATAAGATGGCGTCAAAAATAAGTCTTTATTGATATTCTGTTTTTAGATTCCCAACAACAATCTGAATGTTGGAGGAAATATGCCGCCACAACAACTGCAAAAAATCAGCAATCTTAGCAATCTTCTGGCACAACCACCAGCAAAACAGTTGCCCTCGCAACAACATCTACTGCAAAATTCAGAGCTTCTGCAAATTATAAAACAGGTAATTGTGAATTATGATTATTATGAGTGTACGATTATATGGCATAAAGTAAGAATCTATTCTTAGAAATAAAGCCTCGTGCAGACGGGCAAGTTTTATTTGCTCGTGTACATGTGTACGCCACAAATTTGACAATGTTTCTTTGCCTTGTTCCAAAGTTAACCCAGTTACAGACGAGCAAGTTTTCTATGACAAGTTTTTATGTGACAAGTTTTATTTGCTTGTCTGTACGCGCAACTTTGACAATTTTTTCTATGACAAGTGCACTTGTTCCAAAGCTAGCATGCTAGCTTTTGAACAAGTACACTTGTCATAGAAAACATTGTCAAAGTACAAATTTTGTTCGTCTGTATGGGTCAACAAAGAAAACGTGTCATAGTAATCTGAGCGTTTGATGTGATTGGCCAGCGGACTATTATAATTTTTCTTGTCTTATAGTTTAGGCCTTGGTGAACAAGACTGTGTGTGTTACCACTTCTGATTTTTGCTTTATAGCCAAAAAAATTGAGAATTTTTAAATTTTGCCTATTAAATTACTATGATGGCAAAAAATGTAAATTTCATGTTCTCTTATACAAAAAATAAACTATACCACTAGAAAGATCGCAAAAAAACTATATATAAGACAATTAAGCGACTAGTGCGATTTCTCAAGCCGATGTTGGTGCACTATAGCAATAAAGCTTGTCAAGGAAAAACATTGGAAACTTGTTGACCGTACACACGAGAAGGGAAACTTGTCAATGAAAACTTGTCAAGGGAAACTTGTCAAGGGAAACTTGTCAAGGGAAACTTGTCAATGAAAACTTGTCAATGAAAACTTGTCAATGAAAACTTGTCAATGAAAACTTGTCAATGAAAACTTGTCAATGAAAACTTGTCAAGGGAAACTTGTCAATGAAAACTTGTCAAGGGAAACTTGTCAATGAAAACTTGTCAATGAAAACTTGTCAATGAAAACTTGTCAATGAAAACTTGTCAATGAAAACTTATCAATGAAAACTTGTCAATGAAAACTTGTCAATGAAAACTTGTCAATGAAAACTTATCAATGAAAACTTATCAATGAAAACTTGTCAATGAAAACTTGTCAATGAAAACTTGTCAAGGGAAACTTGTCAAGGGAAATTTGTCAATGAAAACTTATCAATGAGAACTTGTCAATGAAAACTTGTCAATGAAAACTTGTCAATGAAAACTTATCAATGAAAACTTATCAATGAAAACTTGTCAATGAAAACTTATCAATTAAAATTTGTCAATGAAAACTTGTCAATGAAAACTTGTCAATGAAAACTTGTCAATGAAAACTTGTCAATGAAAACTTGTCAATGAAAACTTGTCAATGAAAACTTGTCAATGAAAACTTGTCAATGAAAACTTATCAATGAAAACTTATCAATGAAAACTTATCAATGAAAACTTGACATAAACGTCATAAAGTAAGAATTCATTCTTATAAATCAATACATCCTACTCTGGTCGTGGACTATGCCTCGTTTATTTCAGGATTTGTTTAGGAAACATTTTCATCCAAGAGCCATTTCATCAGTTAACAGCCGAATTCTTATTGAGCTTGAAATGTTAAGGCCCGTTTACACTTCGGTTTGCAGTAAACATCAATCTTAAGATCTCAAATTAACTGACTGTTCTTGTCTACGCAATTTCTATCGGGAAAAAGTTAAATTAACCTTTTACCAAGTAGAGATTTTAAATTTTTTAGCATCAGCAGCTGAGATCGTTACAGCCTCAGCAAGCACTCGCTCAAGCAGCTGGTGGGAACAATTCATCCACTCATCATCAGAAAAAGTTTCTTCTTGCTTTTCAACAGCTACAGAAGAGCAAACAACCATTACAACCAGCACAGCTGCAACAACTGCAATCTCACCTTCAGTCAATGCAACAGCAACAACAGATTTCACAACCGCAACAACAATTGCAACAACAATTGCAACAACAACAACCATTAAACCCACTACAACAGCAACAACTTCAGCAAAAGCTACAACAGAAACAACAGATGCAGCAACAAATACAACAGAAGCAACAACAACAATTACAGCAGCAACAGCTGCAGCTCCAGCAACAAAAACAACTACTACTACATAATCAACCACTACAGCAACAACTGCCATTTCAACAACAAAAAT
This sequence comes from Paramuricea clavata, assembly GCA_902702795.2. Classification (NCBI taxonomy): domain Eukaryota; kingdom Metazoa; phylum Cnidaria; class Anthozoa; order Malacalcyonacea; family Plexauridae; genus Paramuricea; species Paramuricea clavata. The sequence goes on from CACRXK020002138.1 coordinate 31,457, forward strand.
TACAGCAACAAACCCCGCAACAAAAACAATTGTTTCCGCAGCAACATTTAAAGCAACTGCATCAAAAGTTACAGCAGCACCAGATTAGCAATCAACAGCAACAACTACAGCAACAGCAAATGCAACAGAACCAGCAACAACAGACCCAACAACAACTACAAACACTGCAACAACAACCACAACACCAGCATCAACAACAAATGCAACAACTACAACAAAAACAATCCCCACAGCACCCAATGCAACAACAAGACATGCAAGAACAACAACAACAACAACAACAACAACAACAACAACAACAACAACAACAACAACAACAACAACAACAACAACAACAACAACAACAACAACAACAACAAAAGGAAGATGCAGCACAACAACGCAATTCACTAATACAACAGCAAGATAATAATAAGCAACAACAACAGATACAACAAAAGCAGCAACAACACCAAATGCAACTGCAACAGACCCAACAACCACAGACACAAAAACGTCAAACACCTCCACCAGAACAACAACAACAACAGCAACAGCAACAACAGCAACAACAACAACAGAAACAATCATTTGTCAAACAAACATCATATGCTTTGCTTACTGAACTTGCCCAGCGGTCACAGAGCCAGGGACAAATGAATACGCAACCGCTGTCAACTGTACCGCGGCCTCAGCAGATACCTCAAGTTACAACGCAAGAAACAATGATTCAAAGCAAAGTCACTTCAAGTTCCGTCCTAAACTCAGATGATAGCAATCTCTATGATCTATTGAACAGTTGAAGTGAAATCTCTTTATATAAATTATTCACACTGCTAATTAATAATTATATATCAATGTAATCATTTTTTGAATAACTATATATCAATGTAATCATTTTTAGAATTCAATGACAATGTAATCAATGACGAATTTGTAGCAATTGCATGCAATAAACGAAATATTTATTAATTAAAGTGTGCAATTATTCTGCAAACTCGTTCACTATATAGCTAGCAAAGCAGGAACGTCGCTGTATATTGCAATTTCCAGTCTCAATGCAACTTACTTAACTTCAAATCCTCATCTTATTCAATAAACACGGTTTCTTTTCATTACTAAATGCTCTTCCTGAGAGCCGGGTATATATAAATAGAATATTTTATTATTATAATCACGTGATTACGATAAGCATTTCTATATGATCAAATGCGCTTTAATTTAAAAATGAAATTTTATATTTTTGTTTATGTCTTGTCTGAAAGTCATTTGCTGGGCTTTAATTGCTGCCGAGCGTAGCTCGGCAGCACACTAATCTCTACACGTGGTGTGCTTACCACGTGACCGCCGAGTTTATAGCCGCTACAATCTCGATTTATGTCATTCTGTCATCCACGGACGGGCCAAAACTAGCTGTTTTGATATTATTTTTTTGTTCCCGGGGGGGGGTTTGTTCACAACATGGCGACTGTTATAAACGGACAGAAATATAGAAATCATAAAATAATGCGAATTTCCATAAAAATTCCGAGTAATATTTGTGAAGATGAATGGGTAAATAAAGCACGGTGTTATTTTTTGTCTCTGGCGCAAGAATGATCGACAATATTTTGAATAATTCAGGTAAGGATGGCTTTATTTCGTTCTCGTATAGTGATGTAGTCGTGCCGTGTGCCCTGTCTACCTGTCTGGTGATATTTTTTATAATACATGAAGGCATTTATATTTAAATCTGCTGTTTATACTTGTTTAGTCACTTTAGTGTATTAAACTTCGATATAGAGGCATTGAAACAAAATGATTTCAAGAATATATCGGCAATTATAATACCCACTGAACCACTGATCTATTCCCGACCAAATCGACAGTAATGATTAATGCCTTTATGCTGATACAAGAAGCAAATGAACTTTTAGTTTATTTGTTTGTTATGTCACTTAATATGTGCAAAGCCAAAGGCGGTGAGTGTATAATAGTGTTCGGTACGTTCTGTTTCTAAATGTTTATAGTTTAAAAACAAACGCGGGATGTTGTTAAATCAGGCTTAACAAGATTCCTAGAGCTACCCAGTGTGGATTGTTGTCTGCATATATGGACTTATCAGCAATTACATGTAATATAGCATATCAACTGACTTTTGTATAAGATATGACTTGTATAAGGCCTCAGTTATATATAAAGCCTATAAACATGATTCTACTGACATGCATTGATATATACATATGGCTGTGTTACCACAATAATGCTCACAACTTCAACTTCTTTCTAACAATATAGTTTTGCAGTTCTGACTGTTCTGAGTATGATCTTATTCATTCAGAAATATAAGCATTGCACTGTATTCAATGGCAAGCTATCCTGGATTCCAGAGCCTTCAGTTAATAATAAATTGAAATATCGTGAAGGCTCTGGTTCAACGGGAGGATTCTTTGATTAAACTGTGCCAATCACAAAACAGAATTAGCAGTTTTAGTACAGATTTTGGGCGTGTTAACCCATTAAGCGCCAGCGCTCTCCCCTTGACGAGTAAAATCGTCTGGCGTTAGACAGAGTAAAGTACTCTGGCGTTAGACAGAGTGAAATACTAAAGTAGGGTGCATCAGGGTGCAATGCGACCCAATGGGTTAACTAGACACATGGGCAGATAGATCAGTTAACCCATTAAGCGCCAGCACTCTCCCCTTGACAAGTAAAATCGTCTGGTGTTAGACAGAGTAAAATACTGTTCAAAGTAGGGTGCAATGCGACCCAATGGGTTAACTAGACACATGGGCAGATAGATCAGTTAACCCATTAAGCGCCAGCACTCACCCCTTGACGAGTAAAATCGTCTGGCGTTAGACAGAGTAAAATACTGTTCAAAGTAGGGTGCATCAGGGTGCAATGCGACTCAATGGGTTAATATAGTACATAACATAGGTCATAGACATACAGTTTCAATACAATACAAAATGATTTTGAACAACGTCAAGGTCAATGAAATCATACAAAATGAATTTAGGGAATATCAATTAAATGTATTTAAAACAAACATAATTTCAACATCCCAATAAGCAATAACATCCCAGTAAGTATAAATTCAACTATTTTAAATCAATTGTTTGAATAGCCAAAGTAAAAGTTGTACAAGTGACAAAATCATTCAATAATATTCACATTTTATCATTTATATTATGTGTCAACTATCAAAGTCGCACTGTTAAGTATATTAAAATATACTTTTCATAAGATTAGATGTAAGATATAATTGTACGAAGGTAACTGAGGAACGATGATGTGTAAGACAATAAATCATACATACAGTGAAAAACGCTCTTTTTGTAGCACATCCTACATGTACATATCGGCAGCATTTTCCTTGCGATAGTAACTCCTAGTTTCATTTTTAAATTACGCTTCCACCCGGTATCAATCGCTACTGTTTTAAAACGCGCTTTACATCAAGTATTACGCTTACCTAATTACATACTAATTGTATACACGCGTAAAAATTGAGAAAATCAACTTGTTTCAAGTTGATATCGACAGGCGTGAACAAGGTTGTGCGGCCCACTATGAACAGTATTGTCAACATGTTTTTACAGTATTGTTCAACTGTAACAACTTGGAACAACATGGTTGACAACTTGTTCATAGTTGGCCGCACAACATTGTTCTCGCCTGTCGATATCAACTTGCAACAACCTGTGCGTTTTTAGCCGTGTAGATAATCATGCGATGGCGAGTACAATTAAGGATTAATAGTACGAGTGATCGATGTTTGGAAATTTTGCCAAAATTGGACGAGTACTATTAATCCCTAATTGTACGAGCAACATCGCATGATTATTAGCATGACAAAATTGGATACGTACTTCTCAATGTCAACATCATATTCTCTCGCCAAAGCCCAGTCCTGCCAGACTTTCAACCAAAATTTGGTGCTTTTGTTTGTATTTTCATTTAGTTCTTTTGTTCAAGCAAAATTTGGTGCTTTTGTTCGTATTTTCATCTAGTTCCTTCACGGGAATTTCATTTCACATCTGTGTTTAAAATACCTTTCCGCCATTTTGTTTGTTTTGGGAAAATCATTAATTGTACTCCTCTCAACCAATCAGCATCCAGTAATTTTGTCATGCTAATAATAAGCGACTAAAATCTTTGCAACAATTGTAATATTATTGCCTAACCAACCCTGCCAACTTTCCCTGTGGTAGGGGACCGGAGCACCCGGAGAAAACCCACGACTTTCGGCATAGCGTTGACTGACTCTTTTCACATGAGTGAAAATCGAACACACGAACCCTGCGAGCGCACCACCGAAGCCCCTCCATAATATATATAATGTGATAATAATTTATTATATGGCTTCTCAAAACTCTCTATTCTGATTGGTTGACAAGCGGTCCGTAAAAACCCATATCCAGACCGTGGTCCGTATTTTCCGTATCTGGACCGGTGTCCCGGATGTCGTTTATCTGGCGGGCAATTTTTGCTTTGCAAACAGAAAACATTTTTGCTTTTTAAATTTCCAATTGTGCTTTACAGATAAAAATTTCAAACAACCAAATTGTTTTTGATTGAGCATTCATGCCTACCGTTTATTGTTACCTAGTGAAACTGACGATAGCCGATTTAATTCGCGCGAAAAGCGTATGCTCACAGAACGCAGTTCAGCCATATAATAAACCGATTATTGACCTCGCTTGTTTGGTCTGCACTGTGAAATATCAGACCTCTGTTTTCCGCATGGACCTCGCTCCTTCGTCGCTCGGTCCATACTAGAAAACCTCGGTCTGATATTTCACAGTACAGACCTCACGCTCCTCTCTCCTCCGCAGAGCCTCCTTAAGTATTTACAAATAACTTACATGAAGTTTCCTGAATAAAAGTGAGCGCGCGCGGTGTGATGGGAAGATTGAAATGAAGTTGGGGAGGCTATGTCAGATAAATGCGACGAAGTATAGTTTTTGAACCAAACTAGTTGTTTGACTTTTTTTTAAACTTGAAATCCACGGAAATGTGAAAGAAATTGAAATGAATCTTCATAATCTGAGTATCGAAGTTCAATAGAGTCATTTTCATAAAGAAATGTTGCAATTAAGAGGATATTTTTAATCAGATAGCTCGTATCCATTGATATTCGTAATTTCTCAATATTTTTCGATGCAAATGGACAGAAGAAGATATTGATATTGAATTCACCCCAGGATACTCGAATACGCCTGAAAATGAAAGTGGAAAACATGTTTTAACTGACCCCCGATGGTTGTTCGAACTTCGCTACAAACGATTAAATACGACGCCATATTGATTGCATTAACTCGCAGAGGCTTCCTTTATTTAGCTCTTCCCATCACTCCTTGCGCGCTCACTTTTCCATCAGTAGCAACTTCATGTAAGCCTTTGCGGAGGAGAGAGCCTCACGCTCGGTCAATAAGCCTTTAAAATAGGAACAGTGTATAGCTAAGTAATTGTTCTATAAACCTGAATCTAAATATAGATTAAAGACGATACATTTCTAAAGGTTTGAATAATTAAAAATCAGCATAGCATGACCTGTTGCTATGAGTGGCTCGCTACTGATACCATTGCCTTAATGGTCAGTTATTACAGTTTTAATCTGATGGTGAAACTGAAAATTCGCTTTCATTTGTTTAATGTATTGTGGACGATATGCTGCCATTTCAGTTTTGAAAATGTGAAGTTGACTTTTTACGACGTAACATGTTTATTTTTAGACCCAACATACACCGCCGCCACCAATTAAAATGTTCGGCATTTCTTTTCAATTCTTTGTCAGAACTGGGTTAATTTAAAACTTATACGGGTTACGAGATGGATTTGAACAAATCAATTTTGATCCGCTAAAAGGTCGCTATCTTGTCATAAGAAATTGAAAGTGTAACACAATTTTCTCCGTTGTGTCCTGAATACCATCATAGGAAAAATATTTGTCAAATTCATTTAATGAAAATTACCACCCACTTAGCGCAACTATGGCGATGCTTCGTTTGTTTCGCGTTGGCGTGATTCCTGTGCCATTAGGCATTAAACAAACCAATTTGAATTCAAGCTGCTAGTTCTCTCTATGTTTGTCGGAGTATAGATTTTATTATACTTCAACTTTTTTTCTCGACATAAAACATAAGCAAGATTGAATAGAAGATTGAATGTAAGAAAACATAAGCAAGTTTGAATCGGCATTCGACTGACATTGCCGTTAGTGTTGTATAGCAGCGAAGCATACAGGGTAAGATATAAGCGAAATATGATCTTTTAACGTTTTACCTTGGGCCCGCAGTAATTGGCAATAAGCTGTTGCGGTGACCCGGCCACACTATTTTGTTGTTTTCATTTTAAATTGTCATTGCAATTTTATACTGGCAAAGTTAAGAAATAAATAAAAGTTGACTTTTCGTTAGAGTATTATCATAAGTCTGTGATGACTGTGTTCTCCTGCAATGGAATTTACTTCCAGCTGTTTCTAGTGTTGCAGGCATTAAAACACAAGTCACAAATTACACTTATGTACGGGGCTGTGGAGTGTGGTAAGCAAAGAGTACTTTCAACATCTCGAAGTTTATAATTTGTCATTTCACTTTTGAAAATAAATAAATCAGTAAGTGATTTAGGACCCATTTTATTCAACAATTTAATTTAATTTAAACATCAGTTTGCCATATTGACAACCAACTAACTCCGGCCGCATGCCTATAGGGTTAAACTGCCAATACGGAATGGTAGCATAGACTGGGCGACTCTCCCACTACAAAATCCCTACAGATTCCGTATAACAAATCCAACCGTCCAAGTTGACGTACTTTTCAAGCACAAAGATGTCTTTGTCTGACGACGGGCCTTCACTCGTAACGTGCAAGTTATACTTGTACTTCAGCTTGTTGTATGTCCTCGGTCTTTGTGAAATACGCTCTTGTCTGAAAATCGGTTATTTCCCCTTAATTCGTCTTTGCCGGTACTTATTTTGGTATATGAAATTCTCGAAACTATTTTATGATTATCATACAATAAATTCTTTCATCAAGCTTAAGTGGATATCATTTAATATCCAGACATTAATGATTTTATTTTAGATGTTGGTCTTCCTGATTCTTTTTCTGATTTCGACTTCATTGGAACAGGGTAAGATACATCGTGAATGTGAATCAGTATCCGCATGTTTAGTAAATATAGGAAGGATTATTTTCTCTTTTATATTTATCAGAACAGCAGGAAATAAATTCTTTGTTTTCAAGTTAATCATTATTCGACGACAAAACACTGTTTGCTTAATAAATTATACGCGCACCATTAAATTCCTAAAAGGCTGAAAAACTTGTTGACCTAAAGAGTATAAAGTATATCAATTATTAAAGCAATTATTTTCCTTTGCTTTTGAACACATGCACGCTTTACGCTTATATGCAGGTATGCATGCGCCTTTCGCAATGACAGCATTGAATTTGATCTGAACACGTTCCAAAGCTAAGTGTGATATTCTATTTAGCAATATTTTGGAAAAAAACTTTTTATTAAGAGATTTTAGCCAATAGACTTCGTGATATTTGCTGTGGACCGCGTAGTTCAGTTGGCAGAGCATTGGGCTAGTATTCCAAAGGTCGTAGGTTCGAATCCCACCGTGGCCAGGCATATTTTTCAAGCCTGCCCGGTGTGGATATACACTCAGAGTAACATCACACAAGCATTTAGACTTCGTTTGGACATTTGTACCCACTTTTTCCGAAGATGATATTCTTACTCAGGAGAATTACGTTAATCCGTGCATAATTTTGCACTGCATGTTCTACACAGTTTACGTTTGTCAAAACTCTTCATTAGTGCCAAAAAATGCCAAAGAATTATTTCTATAAAAGCCGTTCGGACGTATTTGTTAAATTAAAATACTTTTAAAATGTCATAATTTTGAAAAATAACATTTGCTAAATTGTACAAAAACCAAGCAAACTTTATTCAGACAGCAAAATGTTGCTTAATTTATTAATACAGCAAGTATTTTCCATACAGTGAAATACACGTATATATTATTTAACTTATTTACACTATTAAACCAGAATTAAAACAAAATGTCCTCAGTAATATAGAAACAAGTCCTTAATATAAAAACCATTCCAAAAAACAACAATATTGACAAGTTAAGAAAGTCATTGGAACACAAATATGTAAAACACATAACAAACGACACGACGCATACATATCAAGTTAAAAAGTCATTAGAACACAAATACACATGGTGTATGAGTGGAGGAGCCCCTAAGATCATATTCTGTTATGTTATGTTATGTTATGTTATGTTATGTTATGTTATGTTATGTTATGTTATGTTATGTTATGTTGTGTTGTGTTGTGTTGTGTTTTGTTGTGTTGTGTTGTGTTATGTTACCAAATCGCACCCGTTGCCCTCAGCAACGTTCCGTTATCACTGGCTACTTGACTACCACAAGACGTGCACGAAGTTCAGTCTCGGCCACCCCTTTGCGATCTCAACCAAAGTCAAGGATTTCATTTTTATGTTTTTTTTTTATCTTTTGAATCTAAATAAAATGGTACGTTGGCGTAAATGGAAAGCTACATTGCAACACGCCATGATAGTCTGCGAGCAGGCACCCCAGATCGACACGCAAGATTCCTAGACTAACTTGGTTCATACTTTAATTGATAGCTCGGTTCTATTATTGTTCTCCCTGGAGATCGAGTATCGCCCATTCCGCCTGGCGCATACGATAGATACTTGCTGAGGTAACTGCCTCGTGTGGCGACTACTTCAACATGTTTCTCGTGTGCGGATAGTTTTCGTAAGGATTTAACCTCTCGAGGCCTTGAGGAAAATATCTGGAGAGGAAAAGATCTCAACGTCTGCAGATGTTGTGAACCTAGTTTAGTGCTGAGCTGCTTAAATTAAGTAGCCAATGAGAACCCACAGTTTCTAGATATGACGTTGGTCAAAATGGCGACAATGGAGGGAAATGCAAACGATCTTATCAACGATGTTGCTGTTGATCAGTAGTTTTCTCAACGTGCGTGCATGGTGAAAATGCATAGCTGCAGGGCTAACGGCTATGCATTTCGAGGTGGTTAACTCAGCAAGTTTTTCTCGTGTGCGACGGGCTTTAAACGTCTATTGTTATTACAGGAAGAGATTTTAACTAAACTAACTTTATTTGTATCGAATGGCTCTGTATCAGTTCCGCGCTGTTCTCCGCAGAGATCTAGTAAGCGCCATCCCTAGTTGATCCCAGGTTATTGCAGGAGAAAAAGCGCCATCCCGAATTGATGGCAGGTTACTACAGGAGAAAACCTGAGATATTTGAGACTAACTGGAAACACTCTCCGCGAATGCAATGGAGGAACTTTTAGCCAATTCAGAGTTTGCACTGCGCATGACGTAGTCTGTGTTGTGATAAATTGCAGTTGAATCGTAACATATGCATGTGGTTGAGACTGGAAGATGGGCCAGGTCAATCATTATTTGTGTTTCACTGGTAATCATATTTTGTCTTCTGTGTAAAGCAAAAGAAAGAAAGAAAGGTTTACCTAACTAATTGTTCTTTTGAGCAACTTTTGCATATCCAAATGATAATTGAACAGTTGAATATTTTGACATGCATATTCGTATTCTTCCTGTCTTAGCTTCATGTTATAGTTAAACAGCAAGTTATCGCGCGCATCATTTCAATGCGCAGTGCAGACTAGGAATTTGCTGATAATCAGAGTATTGGACTATTGCGGGACAATATTCACACCTCAGTCACAAACCACATGCCATAAGCACTGGGCTACCAACATAGCCCCTGACACCTATGCGCCTTTTGTATAATTCCTAGTGAAGAATCTATATTCTTGATTTTCTCAGATGATTTCAAAACGAAACGAATACCTGATATTCTGTATGATCAACTAAATATCAAAGACAAGGAACTCTTGAACAAATTAAAGAAATATGAAATTGTCCATCCCGAAGATGCAACACCTATTGCCAATGAATTCCCAGATTTTTATAGCCAGGTAAATAATTTTTTCTGTGGCTGCGTGTTATTCTTTTTTTCATGTCATGGTTCACTTAAATTTGGTCTGCTTTGTTATCAATATTTCATAATTCAAGAAAAAAGGAATTATGAAAGGAATATGTTTTGCAGGATGAGGCGGTTGAGAGAAGTATATCTTTCCTGCAAAATGGGAAGAACGTAGTCCTTGATCTTGTTCCAAACAGGTTTGACATCTTATTTCTTTAGTGAACTACTAAAATGCTTAATATTAACTGGATACTGACCAGTGCAGCAGCTGGCCATAATAGATCAGTTAGATCCCGTTTGTACCGAATTGAAAATATTTCATGCTATTTACAGAAACTTGGTGTCACCTCGATATAAGGAGAGATATTACCTTCCCGATGGAAACGCTGTTTTGAGAAAGGTTTGCTAAAAGGCTATAAATTCATAATGTGAGTGAATTGGGTGGCATCAGGTTTATAATATTCTTGGCCTTAATTTCTTCCTGTAGCGAACACACAACTGTTTTTTCCATGGTCATGTAAGGAGTGAAGAGAATTCAAATCTTGCTTTGACCACATGTGAAGGTTTTCAGTAAGTTGATATTTGTACTACTCAGGGCCGCCCAGATGGGGGGGGGGGCAAAGATGGTAATTTTCCCCGGGCCCCAGGCTTAAGAGGGCCCCCAAAAGGGAATTTTAGGGACTGGAACAAGTCCCCAGTACCTTCCAAGAGGGTATTTTGCCCCGGGCCCCCAAAAAGCTCTGGGCGGCCCTGCTTGGACTGGATACTTCTGTCGGTTCTAAACTGTTCTCTCTATAGAGAAGTCATCATTGAAGTCATCACTTATTGGTCCAGTTTTACTACAGGGAAGAACCTAAACTAAGTTAACTTTATTTATACTGGATAGCACTAACATTTCTAAGCTGTTCTCCCTAGAAGCCTAGTAAGAGTCGCCCTTTATTGATCCAGTGTTACTAAAGGAAGGAACCCATTAAACTAACTTATTTTATACTGGCTAGCTCTAACAGTTGTGAGCCCTTATCTGTGGTTTGTTTTCATAGTGGTTACTTCAGAAGAAATGACGAGGCTTTCTTCATTCAGCCATTGTTTGACCAAGATCAAAAGGTATAAATTTCATGTTTGCCATGCACCACGCCCAATATTCACTGTACTGTTTCGTCATTTTACTCTTACTGTAATGTGGTAGCTAATTGTATTTGATGTGGAAAATTATTGATCATTTGTAATTTTTTAGGGAGTCGCCCACGTCATCTATAGTCCCAATGATATTATTGGAGAGAAATTTCAATGTCGTAAGTTAAAAGATATATATAAAAACTCAAAGTTAAAAGATATATCTAAAAACTTTAAAAAAGTTATTTTTAGAAGGTCATTAATAATTCATGAGGGAAAGACAAATGAAATCATTACCTTGTCGATGGTTTTATATGTGATTAAAAAATCATGTTCATTTACATCAACTTTAGCTTTGATTTTTTCGGCATAGACAACGTTTATTTTTAAAATTACTTCGCCAATGAACTCTTTAGATGGCTCGTTTTTTAAGCCATTTAAAACATTAGTCCGCTAGAACTGCATATTATTATTGTATAATCTTCTGTATTTGTATAGTTTTCTCAGGGACCTTCTGAAAAACACAACTTGTGATGTTGGTTTTCCTGAATAAATACTATTATCAATCAATCAATCAATCAATCAATCAATCAATCAATCAATCAATCAATCAATCAATCAATCAATCAACTGTTGGTGCTATCCAGTTATAATATTCTATTTTCCTATTTAGTCTAAAATACACACACCAAAATCTATTCTATACACAAGCGTCCTTTTTCCACGAGGTTTCTTTCTCTACCCCCTTTTGTCCCCTATATCCTCTAAATCCATATCGGTCCCTTAATATCAACTATGGTCATAATATAATACAAAATAACTCAAACAGAAACACTGTATCCCTCCCCCCTTTTAAATGTTAGTATCAAACAATATTTAAGCGTTCATTGTTGATCCTGAAATGTTTTAATCCAAGACAAAGTCTTTCAACCGTGCTGGTAGCTTGTGTCCACGTACAGGCTGTCTCTCCGTTGGCTTGGTTTGATGTTGTTCACCTGTTCGAGAAGTACAACGTTTTTGATCTGATCTTTTCTCGTTCGGTGTCGGCAATTTCCTGACAAACGAAACATTTTGCATGATGCACGGTTCGTCTCCACGTTTTAAGAATACGCTTGGTCCTTTCTTCTTGATTATAGTATATGGTTGTGGATCATACGAGGAGGACAGTTTGTTTTTCTTTAGTTCTTTTAACAGCACGACATCTCCCTCCTTTATCGTAGACGAGATGGCATGTTGGGTCTTGTCAGCATATTCTTTTGTGCGTTGTTTGTGGTTGTGATCATGTTCACAAGCAGCTTCTAGGGTCGGACTTGGCTGGTCTACACGGATATGAGGCAATTTTGTTTTAATTCTGCGACCAAAAAACAGCTCGGCGGGAGAGATGCCAGTAGATATATGAGGTGTTGCTCTATACATCATAAAAAATTTGGGTAGTTCTTGTTTCCAATTGCGACCTTCCGCGTGAGCAGCTTTGACAGCTTTTCCTAACGTTTTGTTGAATCGTTCAACAGTGGCATTCGCAGCAGGCCAGTATGGTGTAATAAGGCGGTGTTTAATACCACAACTGTGTAGGAATGATTTGAACTCGTGGGAAGTAAACTGAGGGCCGTTGTCTGATACCATTTCTTCAGGGTAACCAAACTGGGAAAATATGTTCTCTAAACGATTGATAATGGTAGTGGCTGTAGTAGAACTCAATATTTCGACCGCGGGCCAACGAGAACATGCATCAACTAAGACTAGGAGTGATTCGCCGGTGGGAAAAGACCACAGAGGTCAATATGGAGGGTATGCCAGGGTTCAGTTGGCATCGTCGACATGTGGAGAGGTTCGGGATTGGTTTTTGGTCCTTGAGCCTGGCAGGGAAGGCATTGACTGATCATTTTATCAACATCTTTGTCTATTCCTGGCCACCAAACTTTTTGGCGGAGAAGTTGCTTCGTTTTCACGATGCCCTGATGACCTTGATGGGCGAGCTCTAATGTAGGTTTCTGTAAGTCAAATGGAATGACGATTCGTGTTCCACGAAGGATGATGCCATTTTGGACACACAGTTCGCTGTTAACTTGCATGTATGGTCTGAGATCTGGTTCTTTTGGCCATGTTCCGGATGTAATGCAGGTATGGATGCGTTGCAGTATAGGATCGGCGAGGGATGCTTTCTCGATTTGTTCTAGTGTCATGGCTTTTGGCACGCTGTTTGAAACGATGTAGTTGACATATTCGTCGGCAATGGACCGTTCAACATGTGGTTGGTGTGGGAGTGGTAACCGGGATAGAACATCAGCAGGGTTCTCGGCACCAGGAATATACTGGATCTTGAAATGATATGGTTGTAATCTGAGGGCCCAGCGTTCAATTCGAGCGGGGAGTTTGCGTTTGGGGTTCTATATGATTTCTAATGGTTTGTGGTCGGTATATATTGTGAACTCGGTGCCATACAGATATAGGTGGAATTTCTCGCATCCCCAAACTACAACGAGAGCCTCTTTTTCGGTTTGGGAATAGCGACGTTCAACATTTGATAGGGTGCGACTGGCATAGGCAATAGGCTTAGTTATTCCATGTTGGGTTTGGGTCAGCATGGCTCCGAGCCCTACAGGGCTGGCATCAACACGGAGGTGAGTTGGAGCCGAGGGATCGTGGTGGGCCATAACCGTATTGCCAGTAAGAAGATTCTTCAGGGTGTCGAACGCGTTTTGGTGGATGGAATTCCATTGCCACGGAGTGCTTTTCCGAGTAAGTAGACGGAGAGGGTCGGCAACAGTTGCAAAATTCGGGATGAAGCGCGAGCAGTAGGTGGCAAGTCCCAAAAAACTGCGTACTTCAGCTGCATTGGTGGGTATTCTTGCTTCACGGATAGCTTCAACTTTCTTAGTGTCGGGACTGACCCCAGATGCTGACACTTCGTGACCGAAAAATGTGAGGTTGCTAACACCAAAAAGGCACTTATCCTTGTTCAGGGTGAGACCCGATTCTTGTAGACGTTGGATGACATTGTTAAGGTTTTGATCGTGTTCATCTTTGGTTTTACCGAAAACAATGATGTCGTTGGATATGTTTCGCACACCAGGAAGACCTTGTAAGATCTGTTGAATAATGTGTTGGTAAACTTCGGGTGCTGAGGAGACACCAAACATCAGTCGCGTATACTGGTATAAGCCCTTTTGGGTTGCAAAGGTGGTAATTGGTCGAGATTCAGGGTGCAGTTCAATTTGGTGGTAGGCAGATCGTAAATCTAGTTTAGAGAACACTGTGGCTCCTTGCAACTCTTGGAGGGTTTCTTCGATAGTAGGGATAGGGTGGCGTTCACGGATTATTGCAGAATTTGCTTGACGCATGTCGACGCAGACACGAATGTCGCCATTAGGCTTTGGTACTGCCACAAGAGGTGAGACCCAGGGGCTAGGCCCCTTCACTG